>VNWY01000675.1:0-32389 GCA_009869845.1 Pseudachorutes palmiensis | reverse complement strand
GCGAAGAGTGGAGATGATTTCACTGATCTCCAGGATAGTGACGTTCCCTTGAGTGTCACCCATCACGATCACCATCCCAATCCCATTGGCCCTCGCATCCAGGTGAATAGGCACAGAGTACAAATGCGCGATTTGGCAGTATGGGTCGTAGGTCGAAACATCGTAAAACTGAAGCTCCTTCTCCCTGCAAATCCAAACGTAATTTACGCAATAAGAATCAAATGTCCATATCCTTCTCACCCAGTGGGTACGACAAACTTCCCGATCTCAGAAACAAGGCAAATGTCTGGGAACCACCGATTCGTCTTCTTGTCATTGATTCTTTGGGATTTCAACCCTGCCGGACGTCCCTGTAAAATAAAAACACAGATTCTTATGTGGCCATATTTTTTGAAATGTTGGAATGTTACAAGAGCTCTCCAGATCCTAGGTTTGAAATCCGAATGGAAGAGGGAGACGATTCCGTCTTCGCTGAAGGTCAACAACCCTTTGTCCGGAAGTGTGATGGCACGAGTAATCGGCATGTGGTGGACTGAGGAAGGAAATAGACCATTTATATGCTTAGAATTCCAGTTAGTGTGCAACTTACCTGTGTCAAATGGGCGACACGGAACGACAACGTCAATTGGTGGACTCGAGTACTCTGTCTCTGCTCTCTCAGCATACTTCTGCTGGAGGAAGTCACACAGATTGTCCCACGTGATCTTCCCAATCCCGAAAGTGTCAATCTTTGTGAACAATTCCCCCACGCATCTCGGAAGGATACGGACCGGGACGTCCAGGACTTGGGCCAGGACTGCCTTGTACTCGTTGTAGTTGTGTGGGCCTGTGCTGAGCAATGGCTGAATGGCCTCTAGCACTTCCAGACTCAAAATATTTTCAATGTCTGCTTCCTTGACATGAGGCACTTCGATCGACATCTTCCTCCCACCACCAACTTTCGTCTGTCGCCAAATCCGGAATTCCGTATCAAGGACAGAATTGTCAGAGAACTGGGCCACACGGACTTCCCGGTTGCCTTCCCTGTCAGCCTCTGCTTCTGACTCTGTTTGGTATACGTAGCGTGGCTTCCTGAATCCAGGCAGGGCCTCTACGACCTTGCTTTTGAGGAAGGTGGCGCTGTTCTTGTCACGCCTGTGTCTCCCTTGACGCCCTACTCCCACCGTCTTCACGGATGTGCTTTCAATCCGACCTAGGCAGGACTTGTGCCGCTTGTGATGGACAGGAGCTCTTGGGAACAAAATCCTAACTTCCTCTCCTTCCTCTTCGTCATCGTATTCTGTAGTCATGCCAAGGTCTTCGTAGCCAAGTGGACGCAAATTCCATTCTCCTGCTGCTGACCAGTCGTCCTCGCCCCACCACGAAGGGACATATTTCCACACTCCAGTCAGCTCAATCTCCCTTTCTTCCTCTTCCTCGTCTGACACGAACTCCTTGTGCTTTCCGAGGTCCACTCCCTTCCAGTTCAAAGTGGGCACTTCGAAGATGGAATGGGACATGCGGCGAAGCTCCGAGGTGGTCGCAAGCTTCAGTTCCGGCAAACGCTTCCTCGTCGGTCGAGCCGAGGATTCCAAAGATTCTGCCATTATGATGAGAAAACGTTTCAAATCGATCAAAAACTAGCAAATTCTTCACTTCAGTTCAGTGGAAGTTCTAAACTCAAACTGGACTTTTCTGAAACTTTGCTTCTAAAATTCAATTCAGTTTTGATTGTTTATAGTAAAACTGGATGGTAACCAATAACGCAGTTTTGGCCCAAATGGAAAGTTCGTTCCAATGTTCGATTCATTGTTCGAGTTTATATCCTACGTTTTTCCTTTGGTTTTGTTTTTATTTGAAGACGTTGCTCACCGTATTAGCTCATATCCCCACTGATGATTTCACACCCTTGGGTTAATTAAGGTTAATTTAGGCACATGGAGTTAAATGCAGGATCCAAAACAGGGAAATTGAAGGGAAGGAGTGGAACATTAAAAAAAATTATGGCATCAAGCACCTGTTCTTAGCACTTTGTGTATACCCCGTTTCACAGTTTCAGTTAACATAAATGAATTCGTAATTGCTATTCACTGGAATGTTCTTGAGATGAAGAATCAATTGTCATAATTTCAATCCACTTGTGGTTGAGCACCAATGGACTCCACGGGGGGTCACTGCATATGTCGTTTCAACGCATTCACCTTAATGTCAAAGTCATATCTGCAAAACCAAAAAAGAAATCAGCACAACTGGGGAAGTTAGGAAAGCGTTTTGGGTGCATGCAAAGTGATGACGCCGTGCAAAGACTGCCAACGGAAAGGCCATGCTACTAAGGCTAAACCAAAGTTTGTCGATTCTCTCTCCATGCAAAATGTCTACTGGATTTACCTTTCCTTTAGACTGGCGGACTTTAATTAAATTAATTGTGATTTAGTAATGCTCCTCTGCATTCCTAGCGCCATCAAACCTTGACACGACACACGTGAAATAAAAATCACACCATCAAGACTTGTTGGGAGGAAACGGCACGAGACATTGGGCTAAGGTCGAAGGGTACTTACTGTAGAACAGGGTCAGGGATCACAAGATGCTCTGTCGGAAGTTCCAGACACAACTCAGCCAAGGTACTCACGAACTCTACTTTCTTGCTGAATTTAGAACTATGGAAAGGAAAATTGGATTAGCCAACAGTTTTGTTAGAACTAATGCTTTGTTTGTAGTTTACCTAACGAAGGGTTTCGTAAGGGCGACCACGGTACGGAGCCAAAATGAAGGATGGACGAGATAGAGGCCCTTCAAATTCTTCCTTAGCTTCCGATCAATCAACTGATAGCACCGCTTGAGCCAACCGAAACTAGGCTGCGAGGATTTTGGCGTTGCTCCATGGAGGTAGACCAACATGTAGTCGTCAACAATGAGCTCCTCTAGTGTGGACAGCACATAGCTGCAAACAGTAATTCAATCTATAACAGTTATCCACGTGATGCTATGACTCATGACCTTACAGGAATAAGTGATCCATGAGGTAGGAGTACTCTCGACGACTCCTGTCAGGGAGGTAACACCCGGAAAATAAAATGATGGCCACCCGTTTTTCAGCGTCAAAGTAGCCCCCATGGGAGAGGACTCGACGGTACGGCTGGATGGCACGGAGGTCAATCTGAATTTCATTGGAACCTACAGCGTAAGTCTTCCAGGTCCCAGGCAGGGATTCGTCCACTGTCATCTCAGGGATGGGGTCTTCAGCAGGAGGAGCAACGGCTGGACTCACTGCTAGAGAATCCAATCCTGTCAGAAAAATAAAACGATTTAGAATAATGTATATAATAAACTAAACAGTTATTACGAGGGTTTACAATGCTTACTTCCTAGAATGGAATCAGCCATGTCGTCTGGTGTCTCAATGTCAAGGGTCACATCTTCATTGGATTCACTGCTTCTAAGTGTCACCACTTCCTCAGTCCATTGGCTCTTGTCCAGGCAGGAATGAAACACTTCCGAAAGTGTGACATCGGCGTCAGTCGCTTGTGAACCATCGTCCAAGTCCGTCAGCGAAGCAGTCCGGAGCAAGTCAGGGTCAAGTGGGATACGCTTCTTAGGAATCTTCTTGGCTGCAATGCAAAACAATGGAAAATTTAGCAGCATCCCTAATAACTAAGCTGTGTAGGGTTGTCTTTTAATAGCAAATGAGAATATGAAATTGGAATGGCGTGTACCCTCTTCCACCCTTGGACTAATGTCGCTGCTGTCCCCGTCAACATCTTCCGAGGACAAGTTCAAGGGAACTCTGATCCTCCCCAAGGTACCATTCCGACTCGAGCTCTCCACAAAGAATCCCTGGATGACTCTCTCCTCCCCTTCTTTTTTACCGAAGCGCTTCGAGTCTCGTCGGATTAGAAAGAGTTCGTCACCGCCATCTCCCACGGCGTCAATGTCATCCTGGATTTCCAAATCGTCCAAACTCTCCAAACTCCGCCATACATTTGGGTTGACGTTTCCAGCAGTCCGGGCCTGAGCGGATGCACCTTCCTTGCGACTCGTGGCCGTTGGTGATGGTGACAGTGAGATGGAACTGTAGATCTCATCCTCTCCAACTTGGGTGTGAAATCCACCTTCCATTTCAGCCGCTAGTGACTTGGCAAGTGCAATGCGACGTCGGAATGACGCCGTCTGGGGAAGGTTACGTTCAAAAGTCGCTGCAGCTGGAGGTACTGCGGCAGAATCTGGGGTGTCAAACCCACTTGTCGAACTCCGACTAGATTTCGTTGTGGCGTAATTGGGCGTGCTTGTAGTGGACATTTCGTCATCGCTCGCGTCAGAAGTATTGCGGGAATGAAAGCCATTGGAGATGGACGAGTTCTTGCTCGCTAGTTGTTCCTTTTTCCGTGAATCGGATTGGACAACTGGAGTTTCTGGGTTGAGCGAGAGGTCATAAGGAGGCAAGCTCGACTCGTTCAGTGTCCAACTGAGAGCAGCCATCACAGCAGGATCAATGACCTTCTCCAGATGAACCCGATTGGCCACAATTTCTTCAATCTCCACTGGACTCAGGATGTGTCTTAATTCTCCGGAGAGTGTGTACAAATTGTTGAAGTTGCTGGACTCATAGGCCGCTGACAACTTGTCAATTGTGCTCTTTGGAATAAAGTAACTGGACTCTTCAGCGTCTCCGAGTAGAATGGAAGCTGGGTCGGATTCGTGGAGGCGAGAGCGCATCAGATTCGGCGCATGGGTGTCGCAAATGGCGTCAATGTCGACGATACTCGGAAAGTTTGAGTCTTCCCCACCACCACTACTTCCTCCGTACTGGAAGTTTAACGTTGACTTTTTGGCACTTGCTAGATTCCCTACTGCAGGGGACGGAGTTCGCCCAGCTTCCTCTTCCTCGTCATAAGTGGACAGCATGGTTTCAAATTTGGCCAGTTCTGACAGTGCAGTTTCCGTTGCTGCTGTTTCGAGTTGAATTTGAACTTTTCTGCGGAAGGAAGTCTGCCTTTGCATCACACTTTCATGGCTGAGAGGTAGGTAGAAGTCCTCAATGTAGTCGTCCAAGTGGTCACTCCCTTCTGAAGCAAGGAGACTGCAGGGCTCACTTTCACAGAGATCAAACTGCACTGATGGGATTGTTTTGTCAACATTAACTCCGTCGTCTGGACACACAGATGCCAATTCCAATTTGCAAAATGAAGCCATGCAATTACAAAGGTGAACATAAAAAACAAAAATAGAATAAATTAGCGTCCGAATGAAAAAATTAAAAACCAAAGCTAAGTAAATTTTACTACAAACTCAGATAGTTTCTTGAAACATACCTTTCTTTGTGAGTTTGACTTCTCCGTTCGGTAGGTTGAGGTCCAGCTTTGCACGACAAGAAGATGCGAAGCTGACGTCGTCCTCGCTAACTGGTCCTGCAAATGACAAAGGAATTTTTGCAAATAAGAAGCAGAGTTTTTGCATATTCTCTTGGCTGACTACATTCACGTTGCCCTTGTTTTTCCGCTGTGAAGTTGTCTCGGGCCAAAACTCGTTTTAATGAGCGATGATTAAGGAAGAGTGGATTGTGGTTTTAATTCCCAAGGAAAAGTGTCCCACCTTCATCAGGCCCCTTTGCAAAACCCCAGATGTGCGAAATCCCACGATTGAACTGTGTATATGGGTTCCGCTAAGGTGTAAAGTATGCGGAAGGTGGCTGTGGGAAGTTATGAGTACCGAACCCTGTCCAAATGTCACTCCCCCGGCCATTCACACTTGACACTCCAACTGTATACGGTAACCAGCCACAAATATTGACCTCAACATCAATCATCTCACTCAATCATCTCTCCTGCTGGGATTCATTTTAACACAAATCCCTTTGAAAGTGTCACCTTCAACTTCATTTCCCAATTCCAGGGTGCAGCTCACTAATTACAGCGATTAGCTCATCAACCAGTTTTTGCAATGACGAAAAAGCAATGAAATGTCAACTTTTGTTGATAAGATGACACACGCGGAGATGGGATGGACAAAGACATATGAATCAAAAGGAGATGATGAAAATTGGGAATAGTTATAATGGCCAGTTGGAAGCAAATGACCTTTGACTCTGGGTTTAAACCCGCCCTGCCCAACAGCATTCCGAATTTGGTATTTGGAAGGACAATGTAAATAAACTGTGTAAATAAATGGGAATTCTTGATAAGGGAAAGGATGCACTCCACCCATTAAGGTTGGACCTTGTAGCTAATTGCATTTTAGCAGGGGAATAATTAGCATCTACCAAGGGGGCCTTTGACCTTATGGCGTGTTAAGAGTAAACATCATGAACCCTGGAATCCTGTGCCAATTGCAAATGTCGTGTGGGTGTGTTGCAACAGTGCAGGAATAAAGTGAAAGGATTCAACGCCCTATGGCAAACTATTTGTGACCAGTCCAAGATGGCGTCTGTTCTTACGTTCTTCTTCCTTTGGGAAGCAAGAGGGTCCCAGCTGGATCTTCAGTTGATGCGGACTCGTTGGAAAGTCAACTGCAAACAATGTTTAGAATTAGGCACTGCAATTGATAAGAGTGGATAGAGTCACTGACGAACTTTCCATTGATCCCTCCAAGCGGAGAGTGAGTCACGAAGTGCTGTGCACAAATGAAATCACACTCCACTCCACATGCAGAATGCAAAAAATGGTCCACTTCTACCTTCGCTTACCTTGCTAATCAGGGGGTTTAAGAGTAGACTTTAATTTGTGAAATTAAAAAGAGACGCAGCTGCTGGGAATGAAAGCGATGCGTCTGGCTGCGTGTGTGAATGCCAACGATCGAATACGATGGGACTGTTCACACTGCCAATGGATCACAAGAAGCACTTGGGAACGACAAAAGTGCCGTTAAGAGTGTCATGACCTGATAACGACTCACAACAAAATAAACTTCGCACAATACTTAAATTGCTAACGTCAATTAAAGTCAAAGGCATTCTGTGTGTAGTCAGTCATGGGTAAGTCTTCGCACAAAGTGATCAACCATTCGGAACAAGACGCGTTAATTGAATCAACAACTTACTCGGCTAATCTCTATCCTTCCTTCCGCTAAGTAACGCTAATCTACCAATCATTTCCGGTGAGAAACATGCGTCAGTTACAAGTCGGTGACAACTAATAGTCAAAAGTCAGGGGTTAAATTCTCCATTTTCAAAGGTGTGATGAAGATGAGCTCCATGTGCAAGGAATTACGTGACTTGGAATGAATTGTGACATTGAGGTCAATTTCCACTTTGTATCTGACCTGTGGGAGCTTTGTAGTTTGTAGGAGATGGCAAGTCCAGATCGAGATGAAGCGATGAGGCCGCATTGTCCATGTCTGGTCCTGTCAGCTTCAATTGGACATGGACGTCGCTACTCCCGACAGTGTCCATTCCTAATGTCGCCGGTGGTTTAGAGTTGCGTGGTGCTGGGACCGGAGGTTGGAACTGAGCGAGTGGCACTGGAGACTGTGTTGCGATCATCTTTCTCGTAGCTGCTGGCGACTTATCGAGGTCAAGGTCGCTTCCACCGGATGCAGGACTCAGAATCCCATTTTCGTCGAAGCTGAGGCTTGACAGAGTATCCTACAATCAACAAAAAGATAACAAAGTTAGTCATTTTACGACACCGGTGATAATTTGAGTTGCTTTGTTTTCGTATACTGTGTGAGTTGTTAATTGAATCAAAGGGATTAAACTGAGCTACACGCAAATGAAAATGGCTTCTTGACTGCTCAGAACGAGTCGGATGCCTCTGTGCCACTGCCTCAGTGAGTGGATGATTTAATTAACTACTGATTTAATTGGGGAACAGCCTGTAGAGGAGGATGACAAGTTTGGCCTGTGAAGGTGAGGGAGGCAGATGGGGAATAACAACAACAATCCCAAAGGCATTGTTGTAAAAGTGAACAATACACCCAGACATGCAATGCAAAGTGCTTGCAAGTTCTCAAATTATATCACACGCTTGGATTTAGCTATTCAATAAAAATTACCAATTACATTCAACTGCTTTATCAAATCCAGCATTTGCTCAATAATGCAGGTATTGCTTTGGATATTTCCTACAAAAGTGGATTTGCCCGATTTCCTACAAAACCAAACTGGTTATTCCTAATGATTAATGAATGATGAGGACTTGAACTTGCTCCTGGACTTCCTCATTAAAATAAATTAAGCAAACATCTTCCAATTTGTTTTCTAATTGAAAAGAGTAATTGGCTAAACTACCTTTCGGCTAAATTACCTTTCACCCCGTTCCTGAAACCCTTTTAGCGTTTTTCTGGTTCACTTTTCCACTGAATTGGAACTTTTGTCACTTGATTTTAATGGCTTTCTTTCTCATGTTGCGGAGTGAAGATGCTCCATTGTTTCTGGTCGAATGACAACTAATTCTGCCAAGCATTGTGAAAAGTGTTTGAGGTTTGGCAATATGCCATGTGGGACAGAGATAGGGACAAGATCAATCAGTTGGCAATCACACCCTCTGATTTGGAGATTATTAGTTGTAATTAACCCATCATCATTCTCATGTCGTCACTTGAATGCATACCTCATCCGAATCTGACTGGTTGTCCCTTCCCATAGTCGGCGTGTCAGCCCTTGCATCTGCCCAGGAAGAAGCTTCGCTCACGTCACTCAGCAGATCCAGATCACCTCCTCTGTAACAATCAAAAGACAACAATAGGCTTGAATTGGGAGTTATCCACGGCTCAACAAAGGAGTGACAGTTGGTCACGGTCAAGGGGAATAACAGGACCTCAGTCATTATGGAACTTTGGCAGAAATACTCTACCGTTTGCATAAGGATTTATTTCGGTTAATCCCGTTCCTCGGAAACATTCCAACGGTTTAACAAACAGTCTAACAATCCAAATTACTTACTTGTCTCCACTCATTCTGGAAATTCAACAGTTATCACTGAATTATGGATGAACAATTAAAACTTCATTTACAAACAACTAATTAGAATAATTCTTTTAAGAGTGCTTTGCGGTCTAATTTGATAGAGAGACGATGATTTGCGAGTAGCTGTGGCTGTGTCCTTGTTGACAGGATGTCAATTGATTGAGAACATACGGAGACACGCACTTAATTGGTAACGAGGAAATCAATACAAGGAATTCGGGAAACTCCGAAGGGAAAGCAGACTTTCCCTCCACAGAAATGAAATAAACGCCACACAAAATAAACTCAAAAGAAAGGCAGATGGAAATGTGGAGGCAGGTGTTCTCCATCGCTTTCCAGCTATTTATCAGCTTGACCTTTTGGATAAGGTGACCTCACTAGGTCAAGAGACCATCTTGTCCACTTGTCCACTGCCCTGCATTGCATTGAAGTCCAGTTAATATCAAGTTGACCTCTGGGACATTGTCGGATCTTGGACAATTTGGTTGGACTTTTGAGGGAAAGTGGACAGTGCCATCTCTAGGTTAGAGGTTACAAACCCTCGTTCCAGCAATGTCGCCACCTGGTTTAAATCCTCGTCCTGAATCGTTGGGAATACGAACAGTGTCGCCACCCAGCTTCAGAGACAAAGGAGGAGGGGACGACAACCACGTGGAACAGATTCAAACATTCCCACTCCAAATACAAATGGAGGTGGTGATCTGGCATTAAGAAGGGGCAGAGTGAGACTAAATGAAATTCCTTGTTCTAAATTACTTTTCAGCTTAATTAATTCAGTTATTAAAAGTTATCAATTTTATTTTACGATTTCCTCCATTGCATACTTGCATGGTTTGTAACTGACCACATCCCGAGGGGAAGTTGACCTTCCTGAACGAAAGGAAGTTCCTAAAATATGTTCTAACCCTTTTTGGCTTGGGGTTTGGCTGTATTCCAAGGTAGTTTGTGTTTAATTTTAATCCACAATGTACTGGGAATGGCAACAATGAACCCCCTACCACAGGTAGATATCCTTTATCACTTGTAAATTGTTTCTTATGCTCCCTTTCACTTTTTGGCTCAAGGATCAATTGGACAGGTGGGTGTCCCTCGGGTGATTCATCCCTTGTAGGAACACAGGAAGAAATCAGCTGAACTGACAAATGGACATTACAATCTACAAAATGCATCCAGGACAATCAACGCCATTCAGGTTTAAAAATATATTCACCTTAATATAAGTTGAAAATGTTCAGTTTGACCATGGAACACATGGAAGTGTAAATAGGATGTATTGTGTATTTATAGGAGTCTGTTAGCTGCTTTCTTCATCATATGTCAGTTAGTGCCAATCATGTCACTGGATGATCCCATGGCCCTTGACCTCATCACAAACAAAGGGACTAAAACAGGTTAACATTACGCTTTTATACAAATTGACAAAAGTGTAGCATCTGGAGGAGTTGATTTGTTTATTTTCCAGATGTACGGAGTCACCGGAAGGTGGTGGTGTGTTACTTGGGGACTTGGGCAACCTACCGACCAAGCGAAGGGGCCTTTGACCTACTCGGCCACTTTGACCCAATGCTATGCACTCACCTCATCTACACATTCGCAGGGCTCGATAACAACACAAATAAAATCAAGGTCATGGACCCTTTCCTAGATTTAGAAGCAGAATATGGAAAAGGTGAACAAGAACTTGGATTTGATTTACTACAGCAACTTGATTTTTTGAACTTCTTATACCATAAGTTCACTTTTAATTCTTTTAATTTTTTTTGTGATTGACTTGTAGGTTGGTACAAGAAGGCTACTGGACTGCGAGTAAAGTACCCACACCTGAAGATACTGATTGCAGTCGGTGGCTGGAATGAAGGATCACTCAAGTACTCTGCCATGGTCAGTGACCCAGATTCAAGGAAACTGTTTGTGGACTCGGCTGTAGCTCTAGTCAGGGAAAATGGATTCGACGGACTGGACATGGACTGGGAATTCCCAACTGACCGCGGAGGGAAACCAGAAGATAGGAAACTTTTCACTGTGCTCCTACACGTAATAAGTCGCCATCGCATACAAAATTGTAACCATATATTCTTATTAAGCTTGGTGTCATTTTAGGAACTGCGCCAAGAGCTTGATCGCTATGGACTGATGCTGACAGCAGCACTCTCGGCCTCAACAACAACCGCTGATGCAGCATATGAACTGGCGGAAGTGGCTCGATTGCTGGACCATGTACACATCATGTGCTACGACTACCATGGTTCTTGGGATAATCAGACCAATCACAACGCTCCACTTCGTGGTGGATCCCTCAGTGTCACCCACTCGGTTGATCATTTCCTGAACAGTGGAGTCCCAGCAGAAAAGTTAGTCCTCGGAGTTCCATTCTACGGTCAGAATTCTAATTCTAGTTTGATTTATACTTTGATTTGACTAAATACTGATTATCCATGTATAGGTCGGACGTTTCTGCTAAAAGATGGAGAAGTCAGTGGAAACGGTCTTAATCAAGGGACCCTTGCAAAGGGCTTCCAGGGAGTTTACACAAAGGAGGATGGATTCCTCGGATACAATGAAGTAACGAAATTCATTTTAAATGAAGTAATCTTCATCTAGTGGAATATTAATTTAGATATGTCGTGAGTTGGTGACGAACCGTGGTGACTGGAAGTCTTATTGGGACGGAGAGGGTGAAGTCCCTTACATGCGGAATGGTGCCAAGTGGGTCACTTTTGACAACCCCCTGAGCCTTCAGCACAAGGTGAGCCTTGTTGATTAAGTTCTGATTAGCCCATAAAGTGGAGTAAACAAGATTCCTTCATTTACAACCCATTGTTGAGCATTGGATCCTTAAGGCCTCTTGTCTCTCTAGGTCCAGTTTGCTCTTTCTAGAGGTCTAAAGGGAATCATGGCCTGGTCCATTGACACTGATGACTTCCTCGGTACTTGCAATGGGATCAAGTACCCACTCCTAAGGGCCGTCAATGTCGCCCTGGCCAAAGGCTCGTCAGAGACACCACCAAAGACTACGGGTGGCTCAACCTCAGCACTGCCCCACACAATCGCCTTGCTCTCCACGCTGGTGGCAATCCTTTTCATCTAGTCACAAATCCCTCATGCCATTCTCACTTTTTTAACACTCATCTTCCATCCATTCTGTCGCCATTTGGAAATAAACTTTCAACCAAATGGTTCCGTGGAAGGTTTAGTAAAAGTTCAATCGTGTTGTTCCGGATTCTCAAGGGAGTGCTTTGGCCCGTGTCCCTCCTGGATTGTTGCTGAGCCTCCCCTGTCACAACAATGGCCAGATGAAGGGCCAGGGTGACTGATTGTGTTCCAACAATGGCCTGTTTTTTTACTCATTCCGGGTTAATTGAAAAGCTGCACTCTTTCCCTCTGAGCTGGAGGGAGTTGGATTTGTAATTGCCCTGGTGCTAATTGGAAGTTAATTGGGGATGATGGATGGAGCTTCTTTTATTCCACTAGGAGTGGAGGAAGTCCTGATTACTTTATGACTGGGAATGTTGATTTGAATGATGAGGAACAAGGCTCCAATCATTCACTTATCACTCATCAACAATAAAAATACCAACCAGCCCACCTGCTCTATGACCTGCTCGAGTGACAATTCAACAGGAAATGATTGGCTTCAACGCCACTCCCAAACTCACCTCAAACTCCATGCTGTTCTCCATTCCAAACTAGTTTCATCTTCGCTTGTCGTTTCACTGCGTATTGAAGATCATAAAGTCATAAACCCCTTTGATGGAGTCAGAACGAAAGGCGGGGTATTTTTTTTTATTTTTTTATTTGGAGGAGTGAGTGGCCCTGCTCTGCTCGATCAGTTTTTCTTGTGAATAATGAAGGATCATGAAGCGTACTGATGAAATTCAAGTGTCCTCGGAGACCTCCACTTGTCCAACGACCAAATTACATTTTTTTCTCCAGCTCAGGAACGGAATGGATTCTAGGGCTGGAGAAAGCGAGGAACTCCCCACGAGGGAGTGGGCTGCCTCCATTTTTATTCTCCAATTTCACTTTCTCCTCAATCCGAAAGACGGGATTTTTTCCTTCTTTCTCTCTGCGGACTCATTTCATTTCCTTCCCACTCGCTCAAGAGCCGAGGAAATTGACTCATTATCAAATCATCATAGGACCATGAACACAATCCATTATGCAACGAATTCCAACCAATCACCGCCCACGGACGAATGCTCAAGCTTATATCACTGCTTCCTCGTGTCATTGCTTGGCGTGTCTAATTGAGTGTTCCTTCCACCGCAGTTGGGCCCTTGACAAAGGGAGGAGGGTCACAATGGACAAAAGGGAGCAGGTCCTTGTTGTCCTTCCCGACGACGAGCACTTAAAGCGTAGCGCCATAAAAGTCAACCACCCCACGAAGCAGGAATGGCTGGAATTACAACGACAACACACAGCGACGCTCCAGCCCATAAAATCACAAAACAAAGTGAGAAGCGGGGTGGCGATTAATTGGATCAGAATTGGAATCATTACACTCACTTTCATCATAAGAGTCAGAAGCCTTTTAACGTAAAAGTAAAGGGACTCGTGAGGGTCTAGCGGATAACTTATTTGCCAAACTTTCTACGAGCATCCGATGATTTCATTTTGGTTGAAATGGCTGGAAAGGAGTGGATTGATTCATGGCTGGAGTGCAGGTGTTGGACCAGAGTTGACTGCCATTGAGCCCTTCCCGACGACTCTATTTTTACTGCCCGGATCCAGAGTGACAATGGACAATGTCTCTGTCCCTCTAAATCATGTCCAGGTCCATAATGAGGACAAAGAAGAACCAAGCCAATGAGGGCCCTTTACGATTATTGGGGCAATTGGACTTTCCTCTTCCTGGACTTCTTTTTACGTGTCAACCTCCATGTCATCTTCATTGTTCTTCCATATCCATCCTAACCTCTGAATCCCGTTCTGACCCGATGACCTTCGTTTTCCCTTTCAGCTCCCGCTCCACTTGCCAGTTGTAAAAGGAAGAATTAATTGCTAGCGAGAATTCCAACGGGGTTTATTACGAAAGCACAATTAAAGAAATAAGAGCTTCAGTACTCTGTTCCGACCTCTTGTCAGGTCAATGTCACAACAAGGACATGGCCTCATGGATTAGAAAACACTGTAACGGGAAGACAATTTAGCTGCTTTGGAATCTAAGCATTTCCTGTAGTCTGTCTCAAAATGTTATGCAGTTGTTTGGCTACAAAATCCAGGCGTCATTTCCGTGTGATTTGAAGTGTTGATTGATTGTTAATGTAGTTGGCATTTGAGTTGATTCAATTTGCAAGGAAGGAAGGATGGGATTGCACTTTATGAAAGGATGTTTTAAGTTCTTTTTAGTCTAAGTGAGGCAGCTGTTTTCTGTCATCAAGTGCCCATCCGAATGGAGCCACTTAAGAAGACTTATGGCAGCCATTACTACCGAATGAACGAAATGAACGAATGAATGGAATCAAGGCATTCCTCCAATCAAAAATAATGTTTAGGCTACAACCCAATCACAAACAAAATCCATTCATTAACAAAAACAAAAGGGATCACACTCATCGAAGTGAAAGAATCTGTGTGTAATAGTTTCGATATGTGCAGATTTATATGAAATTTTAGACGGCGTCACACTTTGTCAATGCTTTGTGTAAATGCCTGTAATTCCTTGATCGCCTGTGTACAAGTTCCGTTGTTTATTTAATGCAAAGGGCGCCTCCTGTCCCTTGACGTGGCTTCTGGTGATGGTCTGTGTTTCCTGCCCATGCAGTTTTACCACTGACCTTCCAAGGGAGCATGATCCCTTGATGATCCCTAGGCCACACGACGCCTGTCGCCCGACAAAACAAAGCCAAAAGTGGAGACCCTTATCAAAGGAAGTTCACAATCAACTTGAAAACCAGTCACTAAACAAACTAATTCAAACCAGATTACTCTACTACTCAACAGTTGTGTGGAGATTGACTTCGGCATTGATTATACTTTCACCCTGCATTGATTGTTCCCTTTGGAATGAAGGGGTTAAGTGGATTATGAATGGCCTGGCAGTTGTCCCCCCTTGACCCCGTCCACTGGAGGGATTGGATGGGGGGATTACATGTGCGATTACACGGGGGACTTCCTAATTGCTCCCTCCCCAGGGAAACGGAGGCAATTAGAAGGGCCCCATGGGGACTCTGGCATTAATCAAAGGGCCCTCACACAATAACCAAAGTGGACAATGAACAGGAGCGGAATGACCTCCACCCACGACCTCCTTCATTTGCGGCTTAGTGATTTACGATAATAGGGCAATCCGCAGATGAATCCAATTTGCCACTGCAGCACAGTTCCCGATCCTCTTTCTGGTGACACTTTCTTATTTATTGTCCTTTTATGATTGTCCCTGGAATGGTATTGTTGGAATTCAGCTGAAACGACTCAATCCCATAAAGGATCAGTCGGGGTTTAATTAAAAGAAACAATGAAGGGAAGGAGACAAAGTTAGTCCCACTAAAACCTCCATCTGGCCAATGGCAGGAGAGAGAGTGAAAGTGGGGAAAGTGTTGTTTTTTGCTTTTGTTTAATGGTTGTTTTCCCTCTTTATCTTCCTTCAAGACTCCATTTGGCTGCTGGAGAAGATGAGGAAGAATTATCTGTCTGATTCCATTTGGGCGATGGAGAGTTATGAGCATCATTTATCTACTCAAAGGACTATTAACAGCATCCCTCCCAGTACCACTAACACAGCCCAAACACACAACCAGCCAGCCAATCAGGAAGCAGGGAAGTTCCATCCGATCCGCTCTAGCACACAAGCGTCAACACTGCGCTGGATGAATCAGGACACTCGCCTTCTACCAATTGAGTTGTCATTCAAGCCATGCGGAATGTGGACTGGAGCCACTCAAAGGATCCAGTCACAACATCACAAGCGTCAAAGGGACCCCACCGGATACAGGAGCAGACACTTGACTCGATGGCACTTAAAACACAATTCCAGGAAGTAGAAATAGCATATGGACATTAGGTCAGAGGTTATGAGCAAAAGCAATTGATATTGTATGAAATCAACACAACTTAAGTGAGTTATTGAATGATTTCAGCGCCACTGGAATTTATAAAAATTATTTCGATGATAAAACTAAGAATTCACAGTTTAGATGATGTTCTCATTTCTAGTAGTAATACTACAGTTGAGTAGTAGTTCTACTCTACTTCTACTAAAAGCGTAGTTCCTTTCTATTGGTTTTGATAGTGTGAGTTATTTTGTTCCTTCGGAAGGCATTGTTTTGATTGTGATGAATGGTTGTTTTTAGATTGGATTTGGTTGTGCGATGGGTATCATGTGTTCTATTTGAATAATAATTCCCCACTTTCTCCTCCACTTTCTCCACTTGTGAAACTCCATTAAAATCCTCGTCATTCCAGACCCCATCATCCCTGATAACATCAACTCCAGAATCCACTTTATGGACCTCCTCCGCTCTCTCCCTTCTTAACGCACTCTTTATTCAATCCATCTACGGCATACACTCAACACACAGATCTGTACAGAATGACTAAAGCATCATTGTCATGGGTTCCCACTCTCAACTACACACACAATTAGCAAATTACAATTGGCACAATGTCTACTATACTACGAGATAGGATTAAGCCTTAATATTTAGGCCTTTGTGGTTTCCTTGTATGGCTGGAAAAGAGTCGGTGGATGGAGGGGTGAGTTTGTCCTTGTCCCACCTACAACACCACTGCCGTTGGAACTCCCTGAGCTGGAAGGCCCATCGGCCACTGTCATGCACTGGTGCGAACACGGTTCGCCCATTGAGGAGACTGAAGACGCTGGAGAAGCAGGCTGGAGGGGATGAGGGATTCGGAGAAGGTCAGACTCTGTGGGGGAGCGACTTCTCATCGGGGGAACGACGTGACTGAAGGGCGGGTGTCTCGGTGGGGCAGAGTAGTGGGGCATTTGAGGGACTCCAGGGCCATAGCCTGACTTGGAAGGTGGTGGGGCCATTGGATTAAGTGGATGTGGGTGTGGATAGTAGCCTTGGTAGAGGGACGCTGCAGGGTTGTAGGGGTAGTTGGCTGAAGCTGCAGCGGCATGGAGAATGTAGGCTGCGAGAGCTGGGTCAGCGTAGGGCCACGCAAGGGCCAGACGCTGCCGTTTGTCCTTCATGCGACGGTTCTGGAACCAAACCTGTAAAAATAGGATTCCATGTAATTATTGACGTAGAGCAGAGTGGCATCTGAGCTCCTGTTGTATTGGATTGTTATTAATTGGGAGTAAAAGGAAGCGGTGTTTTAGCACCTCATGAGTTGCTTGTGTTGTAAGCGGTGATAAGTAGAGTGTGAATGTCTGAGGGAGCAACAATGCCTACATTGTTGAGTTTTTGTATTTGAGTGGCCATTAGAGGGTGACTTTATGAGGATTACCTTTTAACACCATTAGATCTTAGACTCATTTCATTAAGAAGGGAAGTGCTTCAGGAAGAAGCAGAGGCGATGAGTGCCTTTTTAATTTTTAAGATTATGGCCTTCCCCACACAGTCTAATCATCAAACACACTTTCACCAGCGGACACTCCTTCCGCTGCTCCCTTCAGGACTAAAAGAAGTTTTAATGATTGAACTTCCTTTGCCCTGATGAACGAAGTTGGAACATAATTTTTAATTTCCTACCTTGATGGTGGACTCGTTGAGCTGGAGTTGAGCAGCCAGTTCGCAGCGTCGTGGTCTTGAGACGTAGTTCTCCTTGAAGAATTCCTTCTCTAGCCGTGCCAACTGCTCGCGACTGAATGCAGTCCTGTAGCGACGAATCCCTTCGCTTCCATTCCCACCTGATTTATCATCTAGGAATTAAACCAGTTAATTGCAATTAGAGTGGAAGTGAGTGGGCTGTGGTGGGAATAAAACCACAAAGTGGGAATGGACTTTCACCAGGAGAAAGCGGAGTGAAAGCAGGGCTGTCATTCCATCCACCACCCATGGAGAAAACACCACTAAGCCAAGCCAACTGTTTCAATTTCAACAAACACAAAGCCAGGATAAGCCTCGTTCCGTGTCATTAAGGAACAGGTCAAGGATTTCAGGCCCCACACTCCCCTCAAAACACAGTTAACATGCAATATCCAAAATGTCAACACAATCAGACACCCAAGTTAGCAGTAGCGAGAAGTGACAGAAACTTAAGGACTGGAAACTAACACGCGCATTATCTCAGCATTAACTAATTTCTAAAAAAAATGTAGGATGGGGAAAATCGTTTTCAAAATGCTCTCTGGCGTATTATTCCGTAGACTCTGAAACTGTCGAAATGGCAGTGCCTTTAAGCTTTGAGTTGAGGATTGAAGTATTGTGTTGTGGGTGGGCCCTTTGACTTGAATGTGACTGGAGGGGGTCCTTCCTTTGAGCACCGCTCACTTCCCTAGCACAACAATGTCCTCCATTGTTGAAGAATGGAGGTTGACTTTTGGCATAGTGAAAGGGGCATGTGCCCTATGACATGGACTGACCTTTTCTATTATTGTGACAACTGGATGACACTTATACGATGGGAATACAACAATACAATGCTCCTCTCCTCGACGAAACACAAATTCCACCAGAAATAAATTCATTCAATCCAAAGCACTTTATGAAGACATAAAATTACAAGTCCTCGACCAATCCGTATCCCCATATAAAATGAAATTACTTACCTTTGTCATCGTGTTTTTGTGAGTCCAGTTCCGAATGTTCAGCTTTCCTCTGGCCCCTCTTGACCTCTTCATTCGGGGAGTGGATTGACATTGGTGGAGTGACAGGCGGGCTCTGGTCTCCTCCGATTGGTGGTGAAATGGACATTGGTGGGGCCTTCATGTTGACAGGATTGAAGGCATGGTGGGCCTGAAACTGGGGATGGAGTCCGTGGCCCATGGGAAGGTGATGTGGGTGCGTTGGTGGAGGTGGGAACTGGGGCAAGTGTTGATGGACCATGGCCGACATGTCCCGGGGTCGTAGGATGTCCTGGATGCGTAGAAGTCCGTTTGCACACATGTTCATGGAGCTGGCCAAGTCCATGTTGAGTCCAGGATGCTCCTGAGGGACGCCGTTCCCACCGCCGCTGTTTCTGCTTTGCTGCATGTTGAGGGTGAGGTGCATTCCAGTTGACACTTGGCACTGAGTATGTGAGACTGGAGACTGGTGAGGTGTTGATGGTCTGAGGCTGGAGTGGTGATTGGGATGTCGCTTGTTCTTGTTTCCTAGAGACGGTTCTTGTGTAAGTTGAGGGCGGAGGAAGGAGGGCGGTGACTGTGAGGGTAGAGGCGTGTTTGGCTGAGTGTCTCCTCATGGACCAATCATCCACATCAACGGAAGCGATCAACGGCTAACCAACCAGGCACAAATACTCAGGCCAATATTATTATCCTACGAAATGAACTCAATCTCATCAAACCAGATGCGAATCAGCTCAACCATTTCCAAGGAAGACATTTCTCATCCAAATTGCCATCTAAACTGCCGTCTCCACATTTTCTTAAAAATCCCTGTAAAAATCGATACACTTTAGATACGTTTTGGGAGTGATTTTGTTTTTAATTTCTTACGTTTTGGACTCGTGTTCCCAATTGCTCCTTCGTTGTTGACTTTTGCTTTACTTTTATTGCTTGATGAGGCGATGATGATCCTCTGAATCTGGAGCATCTCTACCTGAAGGGCCTGTCACCAAGGGCTCATCCTGATTGGTCAATTTACAACAACAAGGGACTGGTTCCTTGGAAGGGAGCTTTGGGAGTTGGATAAGGCCCTGCAATAAACCAAAATTCCTTCTTCCACCCCCTCTAATTTGAGTTGAACAGTTAAGTCCCCATCGTCATAAAGGCCGGGTACAAAGGCCCCTCTGACCAACACTTGCCAAAACAAAAATAAAAGTAAATTTAAGGCCCTGGATGAAGCAGAAGGTAGGTTGGATTTAATGAGTCAATATCCTCATCCTATCCACAAATTGTCACAGCAGGGATCGGACCCATTTGCGGAATGTGGTTACGATGACCACCGCTCAACGACCACCGCTGTCCTCAGTATTTGCAATTCCAGGATTTTCTGTGATTGATGATCTTGTCTTATGCTTTGGCCAGAATCGAATTGCCAGGAAGACGGGAATGGCGGTGAGGAGAAGCAAGGGCGCCGTGTAGCCGATCAATTCGCACTTTCCCAATGCAGATCTTTTGAAGCCGAATTTTGGTGTTAGGCAAATCTAAATGAAATAAATGTATATGAGTTTATGAATCCTGTGGATGAGCGTGTGTCCCTTACAAAATCCACAAGGCGTAAATAGGCGAGACTAATGTTGTTTCCTGCAGTTCCATCCCGGTAGGAGTCAATCGTGCCTTTCCGAAGATTGATCCAGAGGGGGACGATGATGAAAGCGATACCAAATCCAGCCAATCCCTAGGGACCACAACAATCAAATACAAATCAAATCAGAAGAAAGGCAAGCTGGATCTAATCCGGGAATTGCCTTTACTTACATCGCTCATGTTCCTGATTGACGAAGGGATGCTGAAGTAGGTCACCCATTTACAGTCCAAGAAAGTCACGAAGAAGTAGTAGAGAAGGCAAGTGGACACGAGGGCCAGGGCAAGGCAGGAGTTGACAATCAAGTGCTCCGCCTGGATCTTACGGTGTCCAAAGGAAGTCTCCAGGGACAGTGAAAATGTCAATAGGAACAGCACTGCCAGCAGCGGGATACTTTTCGGGACTTTTGATGCCACTTCAACTGGATCGTCAGGGATCATTCTTGATTCTTGACCTCTGACCTGTTGCAGAATTTTCACTAAAATGATGAATTCGAAACGGTGCAATTGTTCACAAACGCGATTCCAAATGGGAAGATTGCGAGATTGCGCCCACCCTTTGTTTACAACTGAGTTCATTGACCCTCCCAGAGTCTTGCGCCACAAAATAAGTTTACACAGCCGTTTTATTTTTCTATTTGATATTATTTTTCTGAAATCTTAATTTTATAATTAGTTGTATCATAAACTAATTTAAAATTATGCTCCAAAATTTACTATTATTTGGACCGTTAGGGACGAGCTTGGGCTTAACTATTTTGAGTAGTTGTCATGTATTGAAACGGATCCCCTTCCCTCAAATCATCATAACTTTATGACAGTTTATGATTATTGCTCATTTGGAACAAAGCAAGGGCAGTTCCTTTTGCGAGATAGCCTTGATTTCGATTGGGGACTCAAATGGATTTTATTGTTTTAATGCCCTCATCCTCTCTGCATAACAAGGTTCTTAAAAGGACAAGAGACCCCTTCAAAGCCCTTTATCTTTCACCGAAATCTTAAAAGCTTCATCCCCTAATCATTTGACTTACAACTTTTTAACTCCTGTGTGCTCATAACTAGATTCCAAGTCAGTAGTGCTAACCAATATTTGCATTAGCTCTTTGCCAATTTAGTTAAACTCCATCTCAAAAGTGACATTGGATTTTGAAATATTTAGAGTCTGAACTTGTTTCAATTGTTTATTTTTGTGAAAATCCAGCCTCATATGTTGAACATTTCTTCCATGCTGTGCTGAATCGAGCCCGCCAGACCCCACCTACCTGACAAAAATTTTAGGCCATTAGCACCCGGTCCGAGGGCACTAAGCCCTTCATCATTGTTGTTACTGAAACCATGTATCCCATTTAATTGTAAAAATATGTACAAATGGCTTAGGGTTTCGAGTTAATAGGATTGGAAATCTTTTCAAAGGAAAAAGTGACGAGAGGTGGAGGAAAAGGGGAGTCGCCTTGGTTTTAAACTGTCAAAACTTGACTATGATGAATTATACGTGCAGTTTTATCTCTCCACTTTTTGATCCTTTTTGAAAAACTGGATTTGAATAAATCCAAAATTTGGAAGTTTTCTACTTTCTAAGGAGTTTTTGAGCACCTTTTGACACAATGACGGATGAGCAATTCAGGTGGAGTTGACTTTGTACTTGCCGAAGAACACACGCAGGCTTTGTCAACATTTCTATAATTAATTCATTATCGTTTTAGAATCGAAAGAGTCAACATTTTAACATTTATGAAAAACTTTGGGTTTTATTAAATTTATGAAATGGGCGACAAAAGAAATTCTGCGGCGTAGAACTCTAAAAATTTCAGAATTTTACGAAACGTGGAATTTGGGCTAGCCGCGTGGGGTCACGTGGAGTCAGGTCTGACGTCATAAAAATTTTAAGTTCCATTTTTACAGTTAAAAAAATTGGTCAAGCCTTTGGTATTTTTCATTTTTCAACGGGATTTCAATTGAATTGATTGCATCATTGGCCTATATCGACGACTCACCGCTGTATTGTACTGGTTCAGGTCAAAGGTCACGATGCCGCTTTTAGTGTTTATAGACGCGGATGTGTTGGTTACAATTAACAATATCAAATCCAATTCCAATACGATCGGACCAGTTTTCCGATTCTGCACAAAGTACACGGCAGTTCTCATCTTTGTCTTCTTCTTCCTTCTCGAGTCAAAGTCCTTGCTAATTGAGAAGGGGAAGCCAATTACTTGTAGGATCAGCAAAGATGGGACGAAGGATGTCCATGGAGATGAACAGCTAAAAAAGGTCATCGAGTCATACTGCTGGATTACAACAACATTCCTCATACCCGGTAAGAAAAATCCGTCACGAGTCTACAGATTACGATTGTGGCGTATTTCTATCGGGTACATGAAAATGTTGCTAATATTTTGCAGAGACTTTATACCACGGCGTGGACGCGGCTCATCCTGGATTGACGAATCAGTTGGGTCGAGACTTCTTCACGACAAAGCACTATTCCTACTATCAATGGGTTACCATCTCGCTCTTCTTCCAAGGCTTTTACTGTCTCCTTCCGCTGATCGTTTGGAGCTACTGGGAAAATGGTACGATGAACGCCATCATCGCGGGTCTCTCTCTTGGTCTACCCAAAGATGAAAAGGAAATTGAGGAACGGAAGAAGCGCAAGAAGCTCCTCATTCGCTACCTCATCCAGCACTTAAATGTAAAGGGCGATAATGTCAATCAGGCCTGACCATGATCCGATGATTATCTCAATTTGCAGGGCCACAACGGGTATGCCAGGATGTACTGGTTCTGTGAAATTCTCAGCCTCTTTGGCATCATCTCTCAAATGATTCTGATGGACTGGTTCTTCAGTGGAGAGTTTAAACGCTATGGGCTTAATGTCCTTAGCCTTCTGGACTTGGGTGACAATGATCAGGTCACACGGACGGACCCTTTCATCTTCGTTTTCCCTCGTGTCACCAAATGCATCTTTCGAAAGTATGGCAATCAAAACAAGCAATTTAACTTTTAACCCAGTGACCTCTACCACGTAACTCTTTTCTTTCAGATTTGGACCATCCCAGAACATTGAGAAATATGACGCTCTCTGTGTCCTTAGCCTCAACAACACAAACGAAAAGGTCTACATTTTCCTCTGGGTTTGGTTTGGATTCATTGGGCTTATGAACTTCGCTGTCATCCTGTATCGATTCCTCCTCATCTTGAGTCCCAAACTCCGTCGATGTCTTCTCTATAATCAAAATCGGATGCTCCCTTTGTATCTGGTTACTGTGCTTTCACACCCAGTGCATATCGGAGACTGGTGGATGTTTTACATGCTGGAACAAAACATGGACCCCAAGGTGTACACGGAAGTGGCCATTGAGTTTGCAGAACAGCACCTTGAAGTAGAGCTCAACAACCGAAAGGACGTTTCCAAAATACTGTAAAAATCACACCTTTCCTGGTAATAATGAGAACATTACTTTTTTTAAAAAAAGAAACCGAAGGCTCAACCCTAAAAAGTGAGGGATTTAGGATCTAAATATGTCGTTCGGAAACCACACTCAAACGACGGCATTGTTCAAAGCAGTAGGGATTAACTCTGTTCCAAGTGGACTTTATGGATTAGACTTAATTTAGCCTTGACTTACAAAGTAGTATTAATGAATTTGTTACTTCTGTTGCCAAAATAAATTCCAGGAACCAAAGAGTTTTCTTGAGCCTTGACAATTCACTGGGCGATAATGGAGGATGAAGGGTCTGAATCTGGGTTCCAAATAATTCACGAGGTCTGGGATGAAGATGAAGATGGAGACAACATGGAGGAAAATGGAAGCGGAATGGATGGCAGTGTAGACCACGAGGGAGGAGTGTTCTACGAACGGCAGGAACAAGAGTTTGAGACAAATGACCTCAACGGTGTAGGAAACTGTAAGCATCAACTTCCCAATCCAGCTTGTCTTCTTCACCTGGAAGTGAAACATGTTTAAAAAATGGATTTCCTGTTTGTGGGATTCTGACCTGAGTGGTGGGGACAGCCGTGGTTTTCCCAGTGAAAGCGAGAACCCCTGCAAGGACCGTGGTGTGGATTCCATAAAACATGAAGCTTTGTTTGGCCTTTGACAAAAGGCGAAACGTATTCCAGCACCAGTGTATTCTAAACAGGATTTTGTAAGTTTAATAGCATTACATATTACCTAACAACGGGTTTACCCCTCTTCAAGTGACCTGTTGGAAAAATGAAAATCATGAGAGTTCACACTTTACAGTTCAATTACAGTGGAAGCTTGTCGTATTACCAAAATGGATCCCAGGACGTCAGCACATGGACTGCACTGCACAAGCAGGCATTCCCAAAAATAAACAAAAACAAGTCCTTCGTGAATTTCGGTCCATTGATCAATCCTCTAGACGTTTGTCTCCAGACAATTTTTGCAACGCACCATCCTACAAATTGACAATTACACATACAATTGACACAAACCATCAATTACAACAATCGCCAAAACTTGTGACGAACCAATGAAGAATCCTGCGAGTAGCTGGTAGTGAAAGTTGATGGCAAAGAACAACCGGCATGAACTTCCAAGCACATTTGCCAGTAGCACAAGCAGCACCCCGAGGAAATTAACCAATCGCAAAATGAGCTTCCTGCAATTGCATTTTAGATTACAAAACATTGAAACCTTCATTTCCAATTGAACTAACTCACTCGTTTCGCCAGAATGAAGTGGCAATGGATCGGTTGATATGCTCCAGCGTGTAAAACATGAGGATAAAGGAAGCAGCAGAAAATGAGGCGGCATGGAGGGATGGGAAACCGGAAGTTGATTCACACGTCTGCGGGTATTCCATTAGTGTGTTTTCCTCAGCTCCGTTCATTGAGTACTCGGTCAATGGGAGCCACCAGTAGGGACGATCGTCAGGAACAAAGCTATAACCAATACAAAAGTCAATGCTTGGTTTCATTAGAAGACTGACACTGTTACCATTTGATGATGGTGACTGCATATTCCGTGATGACGAGTGTAAGGAGCATTTGGAAAGCAAGAAACGGATGCCAAATGGCTGCCAACGGGAACAGGACCCAGACGCTGAAACCAGGGCTGTAGATTGAATTTATGCGTTCACAAAACTCAACTGAATTCCCGTAGTCTTCCAGTCCCAGTCTGGAAAGACCGAAACATTTTTAGGAAATTAAAGATAAATTGATTGTGAAATTACCCCCGCTGGAATCTTTGTGTCCATCGGATGCTTTGCAATCTGAAGAGGTCAACTCCTGCCACTGGTTCTCGTTCGACGTACATTGCTTATATAACAATGTGTTCACAAGGTCAAAGGTAACACAATTGTAGCCTGTCCCGTACAAAACAGACTGTGATCAGTGTGAATATCTCACCTTCAAAAAGATTTTCCTAATTTATAACTGCTGCCAAAAATACTGCCAGTATCCATGACACCCTGCGCAAGACTGAGCTGAACACCACCTACTACGACTGCTCAGAGACTTTGACCTTTCATGACCCCAAATGACCAAAGACAGATTTAGACATTCCAACTGAATAAATTTTAATTTCAATCGATAAAATAAGTAAATTAGTTTTATATTTATCGTCGATCCGTTTTCCCGATGCCTCGCTTCCCTGTGAAGAGATGCTTTGGCCGCTTGACGGCAATGTGGCGATCCCCTTCGCCCTTCCTCGAATACTTGGCGTTGTTCTTCAGTTGCGCTTTCGCAGACACCTTTCGCAGTTTCAGCTTCATCTAAAGGTCAAAACAAGGTCAGACTTGTTCCTTTTTAACAGGAAGAGTTAAAATTCATTACCTGATCGTCCTTCACACCCATTTCATCACGAGGTCTTGATCTGGAGACAGATCTGGAAGCAGAGCGTTGTCTGGCGGCGGAATCCATACGAGCCTTCTTGGCAGCAACACGAGAGCGACTCACAGAACGGTTAAAGTTGGTCTGCATTGATAGAAATCAACGTTTAAAACGTGCAAGGACACAAAATCTCTCAATTAATTTTATAACTTACATTTGGATTATCAACATCAATCTCCACTCCGAGATCACTCATCCTCGTCCTAAGCCCTGATACGCTGCGCTCCCTCTTCTTCGCTGCGGTATTTCTAGGCATGGTTGGTTTAGTACTGGACTTCCTAATTCGACTCTCCATCTAAAAAAAAATTGCGATTGAATTCAGGTTACGGTTTAGAATGATGACTTAAGATTAGTACAATTTACCTTCATGATTTTCTTCTTTTCCCTAATCTTCTCAGCGAGTTCGTGGACCTTGGCCATCTCTTCATCCTCCTCGTCTGAGTCTTCGTCATAAAATCCAGCTTGCTCCCGGAGCTCTTCTTCCTTCTCCAATTCCTCCAAACGCTGAATAAAAAGCATTTTTGAGAGTGAAAAATCAGTAAACACGTGGACTGTATTACCTTGAGAATGTCCGGGTCAATGAAATCTGCAATGTTCTTTCCCTCCCATATTTCAGGTATGATGTCGTATTTGATTTCTTGTGGGAGGTCGTAGTGTTTCTTCAAGTCCAAAATATAGTCATCGCCCATCTCTTCCTCAAGATCTCTCTCCAGTTTCTTCTTCCGTTTCTCAGAATCTACTTGCATGGCCCGCTGCCGTTCAATCACTTTATCTATAAATTAAATATAACGAAATTAGAAAATGGAAATAGTTTTGGAAATACCGTTAGGCTTACCAGGAATGAAGGGCAATCGTTCCTTGTCATCTCGAGGTGCCGGGATGGCCACATGGAGTCGATTTAAAAAATCATCCACTTTCTTAGACTGCATTTTCTTGTCAATACGATGAACCAAAAGGAGCTCGCATGCCTACATAAAATTATGCTGTATAATAATTACAGCTATACTTCAAGATAAAGTAATTTTCTCACCTGTTGCTTCACTGCCATGATCCCTTCCTCTGACATCGTGCTCATTTGAAGGAAACAGATGTCGGGGTCACTGATGACCGGGTCGTAGAGTGCTTTCTTCTCAGGTGGCAATTCATCCAGTCGAATGATGTCCGTTTTGTTCAGCACAAAAAGCAGTGGCTTGTTGGCAAAGAGTGGACGAATGTTTGCAAAAAGATGAAGCTGTTCCTCAATCGAGTGGCCACACTGCTCAGATGGATCGCTGACAAATAGAATTGCAGCTCGAAGATGGGCCAACGCAGTAATGGCTTGCATTTCAATCGTGTTTCTTTGCTCCAAGGGATGGTCTAGAATTCCTGGAGTGTCTACCACTTGCCATCTGAAGATACCCAAACGCAGTCAGCCACATGTGGATCAGAAATGTTAGCAGTGTAAATTACCTCATGTAATTGTAGTCAGTGTGTCCAACGTAAAGTGACTTGGTGGTAAAAGCATAAGGCTGAACTTCCACATCTGCGCGTGTGATCTGAAATCAAAAAACAGTCATTTTGTAAAATACTGCAAAATGTCTCAATAAAGGGAGTTTTACCTTGTTGACGAATGATGATTTCCCCACATTGGGAAATCCGCAGACAAGGATGGTTCGAGTGTTGGGATCGATTGAAGGTAAACGGCCCAAGTGCTGTCGAACTTGTTCCAAATACTTGAGACTGGATGCCTGCCTTTTCATCACTGTGGCCATCCGACCCAGCGCCGCTTTCTTCAATTGTTTGCATCGGTACAGAGAATCTCCAAACTTGAGGAGTCGGTTATAATCCTTGGCAATGCTGCAAAAACACAGTTTTAGAAAAAGAAAGCCATGCTAAATTAGTAAGGTTTCTTATTACTTGTCAATCAAATGTCTGGCAGTGTTGATTTGTCCCAATGCCAATTTGTAATGGTCCTTATCGTAAAGAACGTTCATCAAGTCTGCATAAAAAGGATGGACATCCTACAAAAAAAAACTTAATTAGTGTGGGATGTTGTGAATAACTAGTTTGCCTAGAACTTGCCTCTAGCTTCGGAAATTCCTGGATAATTTGTGAAAGTCTTTCATGGAAGTTTGATTGCGTGAACCGAACTTTACGCATGTAAAACTGTCGAATCCTTGTGATTTTGTAATGCTTGTGGACAATTGTGGGTGTCTTCCGCTGCGTCTTTGACAGGATGATATCCACAAAGTCCTTTAGAAATACAAAAAAGACATTTAACATTTTTGCATCCAATCCAGCCCAGCATGTTGAAATTAGTGAATTCCACTTTACTTTGCAATTGACAAGTGACTAATTTGCTTACCGTGAATGTGGGAACCACCGCAATTTTCTTGAAGTTGTACTGGGAAGTCATCGTGGCGGAGATTAAGATCTGTACCCTACAACTAGGAAACTAATTGACAAACGACTAACTAATCGTTAATCGTCAATTAAAATTACAGGCACAAAATCCAGAGATAGACAGACAGACAGAAGGAAATCAGCACGTGCGAGGTGTGCGGGCGAAGTCGCATGGGGCAGAAGGCGCAGAAATTCAAATCAGAGTTTTACTCAAGGCACCAAACTTGTAACAGGCGACAGCAAGATTCACTCATCAAAAATCAACCATTTTAAATTCTAATTAATAAAATTCCAATTAAACTATAACGAATAAAATGTTTTAGTTTAAGTTCTAGAAATAAGAAGTGAATAAATTAAAAAATTTTCTAGGTAATCAAACACAGCAATAAACCATGGAATCATCATATTTTACAATTACCTAAAATGCTATGATAAGAATTTTCATTAATCTTAATTCTAAAAAATTAAAAAATGTTAATTTTAAATTAACAACTGTAACATCATTTGAAAGAAAAAGGTGACTTGCATTTGAGAATTTTTCACCTGTAATTCAACAAATACACACAAATACTAAATATACGAATGCAAAACACATAAGTCATTCTTGCTGTTTTTACGTGCAAAATGAATCTAACACTTATGAGCGTTCTTTTATTTAGTCTTTATAAGCTGTGACGTTAATGTTAATTAACCGTGATCCCATTTGAGGTCAATTACAAGGTCACGGTATTTGATCCTGGTTTTGGATGCCGCCATCTGGTGGTGGTGTTGTGTGTGTTGTGGCTGTGTCCCTCAGTCAAACCCCGTCCGCAGAGGAGGGAGGAGGAGAGGAGGGGATTTCAGTCTCATTCAGTCTCAGTCTCAATTTATTTGTGTTTGTGGATTCGAGTGTCGAGGGTTGTGGTTGTTTTTGTTGATGCTGGGTGCAGCTGAAGTTAATTAACTTACAGAGGTCAATCACCTTTGACCCCAGGGGACAACACCAACACACCAGGACCCACAATCACTGATCTCATTAGGACTCATGACCCAGCCCCAGTCACCCTTCTGACTCCTGAATGGAACCAGCTGATTCAAGTAGTGACCTCAGCTATCGATTTATTATACCCATAATTAACTCAACCAATCAAGGTGCAGCCAACACTACTTGGATTGACACGGTCACCTCCTTTGGACTCCACCCGGCCACTCATTGCCAAATTGGGGAGACAGGGTCATGTCACGCAAGGACGTTCTCTTCATTCGTCTTCTCCTCCTACTCATCTGTCCATGCATCCAAGGAGGTACGTAACGTTCAATCAATTCAATTACATTTACCTATTATCTTTATTGAAAATCAATATTAGGAATGCAATGGGTAATGAATTTCCAGGGCGGAGTTCCTTGTCTTTTGATTAGTGTATCGTGGTTGCAACATTTCCTCTAAGTTAATTAATATTCTGCACGTTACTTTGTCCAATGGAAGCATCTGCTGGAGGAATTAGTCATGGTCTCAAGGTTAGCGGAAAACAAAGGGAGATTATTTGCACACGCAGTTCAACTAGGATCAGGCCCTTTGTTCTTCATCTCATAATTATGACTCTCAAGAACACAAAAAATAACAAATTCCGTCCAAAATTAAAACCAGAACTTGAGAACTGACATCATGACAATTTCCCCAAGGCCTAGGCCACACGCGGATGAGTAAGCATGAAGAAAGATGCATTGCTTTGCACTTGCTGACCTTTGCTCTCTGTAATCACATCACAAGAGAGGAATGAATCACTGATGACAGATTTGCATTAGCATTAGAATACAATGGACTCGTAACGAGGTACTTTTGTTGGTGCTTCTGGAAGTGAACAACAACAAACGGAAGTGTGGTTTAATACACGCTCGGACTCACCTAGGGTCATTGATCTCTCTCATTGTTGCATCCCAATCCCATCCCTTGTCCATGATCACTTGCTCAGTCGTGGACATGACCAGGATGAAGACACAGCCTGATGAGTTAGTCATTTCCTCTGATTTTTCAATTGACCTCATTTCCTTTTAACATGGTTCCCCGAAGTTCCCTGTCATGAAAAGTCCTTTTCATTTTCTCCTTTTAGGTTTTTTCCCATCATGAAAAGGATCTGGTCGTGGTTAATGGGAACTCATTTTCCTTCTGTCGTCCTTTCATTTGACATTTTCGATACTTTTTCTGGGTGAAAGTCCTCCAGTCTCACTTGACTTTTTTCCTTCCGCGTACTAAGAAAGTGAAGGTCTTTATTTTGGCAGAGGAATGGAATTGGTCGGACATGAAAGGCATAACACGTGCCTTTTGTCCAAGTCCATCACCAACCAACCACCACTCAACCTCAAATGAAATCCAATTAATGGACTACACCAGGCCTAAAAGCCTTCCAGTCCAACTCCCGACATCCTCATGCATTCCCGTAACAAAAGACCAACAAGGTTTTTCAGAAGAGAGTTGTTAGAACGGATACAGTAGAACCCATTAGTTGATGGTTGGATCCTCCAATTCCAATTGATTTTGCGTGTTTGTTTACATGTGTGGAAGTGCAATGGGTCTGGAGCGAAAGTGTGCAGAGTTCCTTTGATGTTTCCTTGTGGGAAGTGACAATCAATCATGTGGATTCCTCCCTAGGGACCTTGTTCTTTCTACCCTGGAATGCATCTTTAATTTGAGCTCTGGAGAATTCCTTCTTTAAATTATTCATTCCAAACTGGAAGGGAGGGAGTCGTTTCCTTTCCTTGAGAAAAGGAGCCCCTTTGTTTTAACTGGGGAGTGTAGAGTGCATAATTTAAAGTTCTTTGCTGCGTGGGAAGGGGGAAATAAATTAAATCCTCCTTGTCACTGTAGTCTCAAAGTGCGGGGGAAAGTTGTGAAAGTGCAGAAAGGAAAGTTCTTGTCTGGAAGTACATGGGGAAAACCCTCTTGTCATCCTCCAATTGGAGGTTTCTCCAATGACAATTACAGCCCTGTTCTTTCCGCCTTTGTTTATTGGGAATAATTGAAGGGTGAAGGGCCTTATCAGTTGCATGGAGAAATGGATCTCTTTGTTGCTAGGAAACGGAGGAGGTGATGGGGAGGATGATGGCGGATCTGAGGCAGTTCAGTTGGATTTCCAGCTGGATTTGGATGGAAATGTCTTGGAAGGAGAAAGACGATAACTCCCTTTTATTGCCTTTCTCCCACACTCTTCCACTGCCACGTCGCTTCTACTTACAAAATATCCAAGGGAAATACATGCACTGAAATAATACATTCCATGGGGAAAAGGCAAACATGAAATGTGGGAATTGACAGCTTCCAATGCTTCATTAGCGCACGTGGGAAATAATCCCTCACTAATCCTCCTCCCCCAGTTTGCAAATCCAAGGATCACGTTGCAAAAGTAAGGGATCATCCCGGTTCTGTCCCGCAGTTGGGAATTAAGCTCAATTGGCCCTTGGTTGATGATTCCTTTGTTTCCAAACTGTCCTTTGTTCTTGGTTCATTTGGAATTGCGGCGTGTGGAGGTGAAAGGTGGGTGCGTCCTGCATGAGTCTTGATTCTCTTTTATAACGGTCTCCCATTATTTTTTTTTCTTGTGGAGTAGGATGTCTCTGTGAATTTGTGTTAAAACACCGTTTTGTTTTGGAATGCCGTAACGTGAATTTTCCTCTTGACTTCTTCCCCTTGGTTGTTGTGATGAGTTTGCATTGAGCGAAGGTTGACTATCGGGTGAGTTAAGCGGAAGTTGTTGTTCCATTGTTGGGTGACAATGGACTCTCCTTTGTTGCCATTCCTGTGAACTTGGAACAACGCCCTGTCTCCTTTTGCCAAATTAAAAACTGAATTCAGTGTCAGGGCGAAAGAACCTGGCAGTAATTGGTGGTTTTGGACTCTGATCATGAAAGTGAAGGCTTCAGCGGCTCTCGAGTAGAACGGAATTGCTCAAAAGTCACAAAACTCAATGCAAAAACCTTC
>VNWY01000674.1:0-32466 GCA_009869845.1 Pseudachorutes palmiensis | reverse complement strand
TTCAACGGATTTGGAAAACATCAAAAAGATACGGCCGTGGCTTCCTTGATCTTCAATTTCAAATAAAAGTTAAAAAAAAAAGTTTGGAATCTTGAAGATATTAGGAAAATCCAGTTTGCAGATTTTCTTATGCATAACTTCAACGCCGGTTGAAAATCTTGTGAATTATCTTGTTAAAAAACCCACTGCGCATCTGCCTGCGCAGGTGTCCCCACGTGACATTTGTTATGGGTCAAGGACCTTCCTGGAATTTACTACGTGCGTAAAAACGGGACTTGTCATAGGCCTCAGTTGTAAATCCCATGCGCCTGCGCAGAAGCTAATTGCCTTCATTCATACTCTTTTCCTTAATGAAACTTCCATTCACGTGTTGGAAAATTGGAATAATTATTTCACACAATAATTTTCGCACCTTTACGTGTTTATTATGGCAAACTTTATTTCAAAAATTACGTGCATGACATTTATTGGCCTTATGATAAAATCTAACGTTGGAGTATGCACTTACCTTTCCTCATAGAAAGTTAAAGGTGACACTTCACAACAAGACAAGGTCCCCGACATTTTTTTTCTTTTAGAGACAGGCGGGGGATGTAGCGGAGGCGGGATCGAGCGGAAGTGCTGGCTCGTGTTTCCTTCAGAAGTGAGTAGGAGGGAGCTCATTTGTAGCCGGAGAATAGGAGAGTTAATTCAAAGAAGTCTTTTTCGCTTTGTATTTGGAATTGCAAAGGGCCTTTGCCCTTACCCACCACGTGCCAAAAGGGTTACCCGGTTGGGCTCTTGTTTCGGAGGCAGGAGACACGCCCACAGTGCGACTTCACCTGGACCAAAGCATGGCTGAACAATGGAAGGGCCAAGTGCACCCACGCAACCCTAAGAGACCTTATGGCTCAAGGGACACGACCTAATACAACATTCAACCGTCACCCACGTAATCAAAATAACAAAACAACTGTTTCCTGACGCGTGGCGTTTTTCTAAAAAAAAACTTATTTAAAAGGGTCATGGACACAACGAGTTTCCGTCCCATGGACAACTGAAGGACCCTTGAACTAATCCTCACCCGCAGTGTTCAAAACAACGGTTCCAAGGGCCTACTTTTTTAAAAAAGGGATCAATTCCTTTTTAGAACATCAACCAATCTGTCGATGATTTTGGAAAATTTTGGTGCCAATAAATTTTGGTGATATCCTTGGGCTGGATTCTACATTTTGAAGGAATGACGTTTAATGATTGCTTTGAAAATTCCAAGCGGAAAAGGCGTAACATTCCAAATATTTTGTTGAATAAGGATCCAATGGGAGAGCTCCACAATGGGCCTTCGTCCATATTATTTGCATAAATAAATTTTGAAGAAGCCATACTTTGGTCAGGAGTAGGATGAATAAATCATGAGTTTTTGATGGTTCCCTCGTCCACTGCTCCTGTCAATGACGACCATCATGGCTCTCTTAGTTTATCTTTCTGCTTCCTGCCTTCTATTTTTCAGGATCATAATTTTAGGCCTTCTTGCATACCATTAAGTTCTCGGGGTCCTTCCTTCTGCCGAGTACCGCATGAGCACTGAGCAGTGACTATGCGTTGGCAAATAAGAGGCGCTTACCACCGCCACAAAAGACTTGGAAAGTATAATCATTAAATGGCCACCACTGCCGATGTACATGCATAATTTATGCCCTGATTATCATTATGACCAGGTGAGGGAGGGATGATGAGTCTCCTAATTATCTCCCCTGGACTCAGTTCCATGACACACTGGAGCATCCCTCCCACAGAGAAACCATTCCGCAAATTGCATTTTACCCTAATCATCCGATTTCTGATAACAAAATGTGACAAAATATGCATAAGGTGGTCATTTAGATTATTATCGGGGTGCCGGTTTTCGCACAACCACCGCCATCACATCGTACATCTTCATTCCAAATGGTAAAAAAGAAATTCTTATGCCTGGAGCTCCGACATTTCCGAGGCGTTGCCTACCTTTTCCCATATTTCCATAATGTGCGAATTTGAAAGCAAAATGCAGAGTGTTTGGTGGTTGATCTAGTACGTCATGTGTGTCTTCCTGTACGCCTTGAGCTCCTGCTGTTGTTGCTCTTGGGTAATTTCTTCAAGACTTTGCATGACACGAGGAGCAACAGAAATCGAGACCACACGAAATGATTACCCTTATTGCAAATGGTTATAAAAAGGAATTTGCCTTATGCAAAATATCGTTGTTGCCTATGTATCTGAAACATCAAAACCACATGGCGTTACGTAAGAGTTGTAAGATGTTTTCATCACTTCTGCACGTACGGATTTCTTGGCCTTGGGATTGTTCTCAGCACCTAGGCGAAAGGTGGGCTTCACTTGGGATCTCCACAGGACGCAATCACTAACGCAACTATTTGCGGCAGCGGGGGTGGTTGGGTTATTTCATTCGTTGGAAAATCATTGACGCTTCGTTGTATTATTGACTGGTCGCTTGGATTGAAGGAACAAGCATCAATGCAAGTCTCACAGAAAAATCTACGGTGGATTGGAAGAGAGAAAGAACCAAGCCCGGACCCCGCCCAGTCAAATTATAGGGCGAAAAAAGCCAAGTTGAAATATAAAAAATAATAGACGAGTTTCCATGGAAATTCTTAGCCATTTCATCCACCCACACATCTGCCCTTACAGTCACCCTCGCTCAAGCACAAGCACAAGCTTACAAGCTACAAAACCCTCGAAGTTCAAAATAGAAAAATGAATCACTAAAACGCCGTTTCAAACTTTGTCTAAAATGTGGCTAGGAATTATGGGAAGCTGAGAAAGATTGAAAAATGAAGTTTAAGATTATTATGGACTCAGGCAGCAGTTATGGCCTCTGACCCTTGCCTCTGACCTAAGGTCAATTTTTGGCGTCGTTTGATTTTCCCCGAGAGCTAATAGCCTCCTCTCCCTTGTGAATTCTCACATCCTCAACGTCCGAAACTGATTTACGAGGGCGGCGAGTGCTTCTGCCGGTGATGTTTTTCCCTCGAGGGTTCTTTGCAATTTCAGTCAGAGCAAAGGTGATGGCGGAAACGATTCAAGTTCAGTCACCGTGAAATCCAACTGCCTCACTGTCTGGGCTTTGAATTACATTAGAAATTATGCTTATGATGAAAACAACTTAATAAATTAAGATACGAGTGTGAAAACTAAGGTTGTGAGAGTGATTGCATAGATTCAGAGCAAAAGGAAAGTGAGAATTGTCTCATCACCAGCTACATCAGTGTCCCTACTGTGAAATGCATTTGCGTAATGCTGCGTAAAACCGCAACAAAGTGGAGTCATTAGGCTCAAGTCAATCTAGGCTAAACAGAGTTTCTTCTGCAGAAGGGAAAGCCTTCCTTTCTTTCACTCTTGTTTGATCATTGTAATCTGATTGGCTCGTTGACACATAGTGTTTTGTGTGAGGGTGAAAGTGATGGGGGTTGTTGAAAGGGAGTGCGTTGGACTACTGTCATGAAATGTAGATTTGGTCACGATAGCTGTTCATATCCGTTTCGGAGTGACGTGGATCGTTTGTCTTTTGCATGATGCGGAGGGATGCCGATGAAGTTCCCGTATCCGACTGGTGGGGGTGAAGGGGGACTCCGGAGGGGCAAAAGAAGACGAAGGTTATCAACATGCAAACGAGGACTGGGAAGTTGAAGGTAGAAATCCAGTCATGTCATGTCATCCCCTGGGTTCACTCCCAGGTGTCAATCATCTGCCTAGACTTCATCAACATCCAACACGGCCAATGGGCTAAGAGCTCAAGCTCCAAACTTCACCAATTCCCCATGCTCACCTTCGTCCAAAAACCAGAAAACCAATTCTCGAAGGAGAGCAAAAGTTTCTCATCAACGAAATTCCCGTCTATCTTCCTAATGTTATCAAAAGGAGGGGAAGCGATGCCCCTAGCTCACAAATGTTAACCATTGCTTATAAACTTTATGACCAGTCGAAACCACCTTGTGAACTCTTCCCACTTACGCACATTCATTAACAAAAGGGAAAAAAAGAGTCAAAACATTGCAAAAATGTAAACTAAATTGAAAGGTGTACGTAGTTGAATTCGGACTTTTGATTCTTGGTTTACTTGTGAATTAATACTGTCTATTATAGCAAAAAGAGCTGCTGAGTTTTAATTAACATTTGACCATCGTGTGACAATCGTGAGTTGATTTCCATTGTTTGGAACAACGAGAGAGAAACAGAAATCCGAATTAAAAAGGAACTAAAAAGGGCCGACCCCTCTCCACTCTTGAGTCCTTCCTCTCCTCTCCTGCAGTTAATTAATTAACTTATCACACCTTAACTTTTAAAGGTCCTTAGATCTAAGCAAGGAGAAGAAGTGGGGACTGCCCTGCTTTCTCCTCCACTTTGGAATGCGACAATGCACAACCTTCTTTACATTGATTTGGAATGATGGATTAATTAATTAAGTTAAGGGCCTTCTACGTGAGGAGTGAGTGGTCTTGGTGGTACCATTGGTGGTACTGGTAGGCCGCTTGGTGATGACTCACCGGCAGACCAGGGTGGCTGTGATGTGGCAAGGGAAGGGGACCGCCCCCAGGGGGACCGTGCGGGTGAGTAGGTACCGGCTTCATTTCCCAAGGAGACACCGGGGATGAGCAACTCGCCTGCAATTCAAAAATTAAAACCTTAATTAAAACATACACAAGGTAATATAGCTGATGTAGGTTAATTTGATATGCTGTAACCTTGCATTGTTTTAAAAAGTTGAATTTTTTAAATAAAAAAGCGCATGTCAATTAAAAAATGAAAAGTGTGCATGAGAGAATTCTGGTTCCTGGGCATTTGTTGCATTTGACTTTTAGCTGGAAATGGTTTGCTCCTGGTCGTTTTTTGTTTAGTAGCAAATGACTTTGGTACAATTCTGCAGTTTTTGTGACAAAATGGGGTGCATGGGCCCATGGCATGGTGACGTGAATTTGGGAGTTGACATGCAAAGGACGACGGAACATGCGAACAATGGATTTTTCTGTTTCTAGTCAAAATATGACGAGTGAGGCTTTGGGTGGGGATTGTCTCCTTTGTCTCCTGACCACCTTCCACGACTCATCAACAACATGAACATGGGAAAGTGATCAGTAGTGCCGTGTCCTCAATAATGACATTGGGACCAGGGTACACCAGCCCATGACAGCCATTGATTAGCTTCCGAAACAGGAGCATCTAGAATTCAATTATAAACTGATAATCATCAACCCTGTCACCAATGGGGGCTAAACATTCTAACCTTATGCCTATTTAATGGGATGGACAAGTGACCTCCATATCTTTGGTTTTTAATCTTATTATTATCTCCACTGACCTGTGACTGGTTGTTGGGGTTGGGCGGTGGACTGAGGTCACCAGGCTGTGAAGGGAACGAATCCGGGGGTTGAGGACTCATAGTTTCATTTGAGTTTTCTTGCTGCTGTGACGGGGGTTGATTGGACCCTGTGGAGCCTGGGACTTGCTGGGCCTTCATTAGTTTCTTGTACTTACTCCGCCGGTTCTGGAACCAAATCTTTACCTGGACAAACAAAAACAGAGCGTCCAATTAGTCTTGAAGCAGTGTAGTGTAGCAAAACCCAAGTTGGGAATCATTGCGTGTGACCTTCACACTGGGCCAACTCTCCAACTTCATCCGGAGGAGTGAAGTAGGGAAAACAATTGTTATTTGGAAATACAAAAGTCACACTGTAAATCATGTCATCCGTGAACCACAAGAAACCCACCCAGTCAAATAATCACGGCAATTGCTCCTGGATTCAACAGACATTGGAATCATAATTCCTACCCTGCCTGCGGGGGAGACAATGGAGACATGCTTGACCAAAAGGTGCTCGAGTGTGTGACACTGTAATTCCGTACTTGGCTAAAAGGGATGTCAACACTCAATTATTCCAAAGGAAGTCAGGGAACAGGGAGGGGTCAAAAGGATGACCTCAGATCCATTTTAAAAAACCACCCCCTGCTTCAAGAGCATTTGATCAAGCTTCCCACTCAGAGTTAACCTTACCTACAACACCATATTGAAAAATTTTCTGAAGCTTCACTTCCTCTTTTTCTAATCGTCGTCCAAACTTTGCGTTTTGAATTAGGATTTCTGTGTCTAGTTTAATTAGTAATTGAGTCCACCGTTCCACTTGTGAAGTGCAACTGAGTGCATTTGGGTGTGGAGTGCAACCTGCAGCCCCTTGTTTATCCTAATGATCCTCATTAATCAAATCCCGTAAGTGGGTAGTCCCACAAGTAGCTCCATTGATTCCTTCCTTCCGAACTAATTGATTAATTTACAGGAGTGAGAAGAGCGGATGACAGTGGCGGCAGACACTGACCTTTAGATTGCCCTTATCTTTACTGCATCTTATGCGTTTGGATTACAAGATGGATTAAAGGGAACCGCAGTCGGAGTTAATTACCCGTGCAATTACAAATGGGTACAACTCCATCGCGTATTCCCACCACAGGCACACACTCTAATTGTGTATTTTTTAATTTGGATGGCTAAGCATCTCAAAAGGTGTAAAAAGAGGATGATCAATTTGTACAGAAGGGATTTCATTATCACTCAATCAGTGGCGTCTCCTTCCTCTTCTCAAGTGCCTTTAGTCCATTGTTACCCCAACGATTGTTAATGGAGGATTGACAAGAGGAGCAGAATGGACTTCCTCTGCAGAAGCAGAAGCTTAAAACCTCCTCCTTCCTTTCTGCAAAGTCCGAATTGTTGCGAATCAAGTTCCCAGGCAGAACTCGTTTTGTCGTGAGATTGAAGACAAGCGGAAACTGAAGCGGGAGCGGGTGTTTGTGTGGATATAGCTTCATTAAAGCCAAGGGCTTTCTTTCATCAAGGTACAAGAAAGGGACAAGGGCCTGGAGGAACTTTGGAACGGCGCCTGGGCGGGTTCACTTCCCATTCCATGATTCTAAACAGGCACTGATGAGCTCTTAAAAATCAAAAGGAAAGGAGGCATCACACAACACATTAAAATCAAATCCAAAGGAAGTAAACTCACAAACTAAACTACAGAAAATATCAACCAAGGTGCCTTGACCTTCATTATCAACTGAAATCCAAGCCCGTAGAACATAGCGGTCCGGCAATAACTCGGAGTTTCACAAGCTGCGAGAAAAAGAAAAAATTTGCTGCAATTTGAAATGAAATGTTTTCAATCGGCGTCTAAACTCAACCGGCATTCAACACTGCCCAGGAGCTGTAGAGTCTTGAAGTGGTTTAGAGTTGAATTTGTTTTAGTGGTTGATCCTTTTTTATTTGTTGTAAGGGTACTTGATGAATATAAAAAAGTGTCTCGAATGTGACATGGAACAAGAGGAGGTGTGACTAAATCATTTGTTTTGAGAAAGGCCGTGAAACTTCAAGGGCCAGCCCAGGCGCCTTGAAAGTCCTTAGGGACCCGGATGGAAAACCCCACCCCTTTCGTCAGCGCATCTTCTGGGAAAAGAGCAAAGGGAAGCGACGACGGCCGTGGTGGCGGCGGCAGTTCATCCAATAATAACAATAATAATAATTCCTGTGGGCTCATCTCCTTAATTTCTACACCGACAAACCACACACAGAACGAGGAATTTAAGAGGTTGATGAAGATCATGTCCGCAAGGGTGGTAAGAGCAACCCTTGTACATGGGACTGACCCACCTTAATCCTAATACATGCTGGAATTGGATCTGACAGCATCCTCTTCCTGGATTATTGATGTGACTCTATTTTTAGAACAAAAGATCATCCCCAATTTATGGCTACTTGATCCTTAATTCTCTCCGCCCACCTGCTCCCTCCAATCTATAATCTCCCATTTCAAACAAGATTCTCAGTCCCTCGGGATTAAGACTAATTGGAAGCTCCAATTTCTCTGATTCCGAGCTCCCTTCGAGAATTGTGAGGAGGCATATGGCATATTGTGTGAGGGGGTGTAAAGGAAACGAAAGACAGAAGGAATTGAAGTTAAGCTTGTGGAGCACGGTTTCTTAAGGTTTGGGAACCGTGGCTTCCGGGGACAGGAGAACGTAAACACCTGTTGTCTCCGATCTCCCTTCATCCATTGTTGCCTTCTGCAGGAGGAACAAATGGACAAAAAGTTTCTTCATTCAATGACCATCATAAAACCCCTCACCCGGAAAGAACTGGGACCAATTTATCAAAAATGTAAATCCAAAGGACCCCTGCGTCTTCCCTCGTTTGTACAACAAACCACCTCCGACATGAATTCAGATTCAACCGAATTACGCAAGGCTCTCGGCAATTGCAATGCCATTTGCAATGATATTTCATTGGTATAAGAACTGCTAGTAAAGAGCTTGTATTGGTTTTTGTGGTAGCTCCTCCAGCAGCCCTTGTTTGTGATGAGTCGGCAAAAGATGTGAAGACAAAGGTTCCCTTTTGATTCAGTGAGGTAAGAATGAAAAGGTAAGAAGGAGGGCCATGTCATCATGTCAGCACTCGATTCTTCAATTCTTCTCGGAAGGTCACATCCACCACCTCCAGAAAACCACTGTGGATTTTGGCCAAGTCAACACCACAACCGAATCATCTATTGTTGCCATTAGTCAGAGCATCCTCCCTTCAGAGTCTTCAAAAGGACTCCCTCAACAATTGACTCAAGAGTCACCACCTCCTTCAACGTATAATTGAATCCGCTACAAATGGAAATGGAGGAACAATGGAATGACAACAACACACAGAGTCTCCTTAAACACATCCTCAACACACAAGAAATACTGCAATATCCGATATTCAGATCAAATGCAAATGATGAAATCCAGTTGAAATTGACATAACTTGACACAATTGCATTGATTTGAAGTGGATCTTCAGTGCCCCTTGTTGTGGTCTTTGAGAGTGACATAATCTTGATATCTTCATTTCCCAATGGGATCCAAAACATGAGACTCATGCTTACTATCCCAAAATATGGATTCAATATAAAGGAAGGAGCCCTTGAGATTGGACAAAAGGGTCCCTTTACTCGACCCACGCCTACTTACAATCACAAATAGCAGAATTTTGCTACATTCTTTAAGATTCCCAATAATACCCGGTTTCTATTTCCGGGCATTAACCAGTGGAACTGGAGCATGTTTTAGTTGTCGGTGTTTACGTTGGTTTGGTGAAGGAAGGACTCCCGTGGCGAATCCACAGGGCCCCTGGACTTGGAAAAGAAGGTAAAGTGACGGCTTTGTTTAATGAGCTCATCGGGAGATTGGACAAAAGGCAAGTGAGAAGATCCTTCCTTGTCTGTGGATATCCTTCAGTAGTAGCTCCCCATTGTCTACCGGTGGTCACACAAGGGACTGGAAGACAAGTGAATCCAGGACCATTATTCAAAAAAGGAGACTTTGATTTATCCTGCGGGACACTAATTCACCGTGCAAATCCATGAAGGGCTTCTGGTTAAGGCACACGGATTAGACACGCTTGCACCAACGCAAATAAATGAGAACAGGCTTCCTACAGCCCTCAAGGGATGAGTCAAGGAAATATTTCCACTCCAAGCTGCTTCAGTGGTACTTACATAGCTGCAAGCAAACCACGCTGTGGTGTCCATAATTAGAATTTCAGAGAACGACTTTAACATATTGCAAAAATGACAGGAGATGTGACCTGTCCTTTGTCTTGCCCACTTTTTTTGACCAATGGGTCTTTGAGGTCTAAATGAAATTTTTGGAAACGGTGAATTCCGGTTGCCTTTCTCCTGACCAAGGTGAACTTGATCCGTTTTTGGAATGTGTGTGGAGATTGCATTATTGTGGGAAGCTGAATCCGAGCCTTCTTTTCCTTTGGAGGACTTTTAATTGAAAAGAGACTTGAAGGGCCCCGTGTGATCCTTACCTGAGTCTGAGTGAGACCGAGTGAGGCAGCGAGCTCAGCTCTTTCAGGTAGGGCCAAGTACTGCGTACGCTGAAAGCGTCGATTCAGTTGCTGCAACTGGAGGCTTGAGTAGATCGTCCGAGGCTTCCGCATCTTCTTTCCTTTCCCATTGAGACGAAGTCCTCCGGGCTCTTCCTTCGGTTCTGCAATAAAAGAATTGAAAAATAAGGACAAGGCTCACATTTCAGGGAATTGACAGTTGCTCCCTGGATTTCCCTGGAGACTCCGAGCCACCGGTGGTGGAGACACGGAGCCTCATGAATAGCCAATGAGGACACACTGCCACCCGCCCAAATAACTTACCCGCATGCAACTTGACCTCGGTCGCTTAGGGGCCTTGGCCCGCCTACACGCTCCGCTTATCACACACGCTAATGAAATAACAACATTTTTTAATTCCCTGCTAATTTTTTTGTTTGGAGGACGAATTTTTTAATAATTTCGATGACAAGAGCACGCAACTACATCGATAGCATCGCCATTTGCGCAGCAAAGTACGACCTGCCAAAGTCTCATTAAAAATGCATCCACTCACTTTCTAAAAAATGTCCCACTAGAGGGTAAACTTTATTTTGAAACCGGGTGTTATTAGTTTTAATTGGAACCTTCCGAATTCCCTTTCTTTGAGGAATGTCCCTTTTGATTTAAAAACTGGAGCCCTTACCATCTTTGGGTGGCGACTGACACTGTGGTGGATATGGATTTCCCAAGTGATAGCCCGAGTAAGGGTTTTGCGGTGGGAAGGGGTAGCCTGCTCTGTAGTTTTGTTCTTGATAGGCTGCGACAGCCGCTGCCGCCGCGGCCCTGTAGGATGACGACTGTTGCTGATGTTGCATGTCATCTAGCCCGTCCGCCGGAACCGGACTTAGCCCGAGTCCCGGGAACGGGCTAGCTAAGTCACCAAAGTTCAACGTGGCGACGGCGGGAGGGACACGGGGGTGGTAAGGAACAATAATGGCACTGCTCGGACCGCCGTGTCCGAAGATGATGGAATCTGACCCCACCAATCCGGACTTCCCGGATGGATGAGGGAGCTATTCTTCGTCCAGCTAAGCACAAGCTATGTTTTGGACTTGTTCCGGAAGTGATCCCTGCCACGTGATGTGAATTGATGAGGATAATTGGAGCACTTGGTGATGATGATTACGAGGGGAGAGAAAGAGGCATACGTCCAACCTCGAGAACAATCATCCTCGCACTGTATAATTTCGATTCCTTGGGAGAACTAGGAATTCATCGCCGTCCCCACGCTCCGCCTGGAGTCCCTCGAGAGGCGGCTCTTGACAGCACGGCCAAGCCCAGTACGGCTACGTCTACAACCCACATTCCCATTGGATGGATCAAATGCTTTCTCATAAGCCTCGTGAACAACAATAAATAAAGAACGCATATGAGCTAAAGCATCGCTTTCGTCCTCTCGTCCTCACCTAGCGGCACTTGACCTTTGTCTCCTTACAATTGGCGTGGTAAATTCTCAGCTTTCCTTGTCACCACCTCACCCATAATCACCAGTGAGATAAATGGTCTTGTTCCTTTCCTTTTGTGGCTCAAAGGGAGCTTAAGTAACCCACAGACAAACAACTTAATCGCAACAATTAAACCAATGTAATAACTTGCACTTGACTAGTATAATTAGCCTGTAAACTCCTTTTCGCAACAATTAAACCAATGTAATAACTTGCACTTGACTAGGATAATTAGCCTGTAAACTCCTTAATTAACATGGAATGACAGTATACATTTCACCACAATTAAACCTTCATCACATCCACATTACGCCGCTTTTAACCAGTCTTCAACTCTTCAATTCCCCCTCCCTCAGTGGAAACTTTAATTTAAAATATACTGTTTGTATTTAAAATCAAAAGCTCAAAATCCACCATTTTGTGGGCAGTCGATTTTAGGTATGAAGCTTTTCAGGTAAAGTTGCAGGTGGGAATGCTCCTGAATTGATTGTGTGAACCAATGTTGACTTCGTACAAGACGCGGGGATTTTGAATTTAAACTGAAAACGTATGGAGTAGGGGTGTTCGTTTAATTGCCAAGACAGCAGCTCTCCACAAGTTTTATTTTATCCCCGTCCAGTTTCACTTTCATGCTTCCATCCCTGAAAGTTCAGTTCATCTCCGTCAGTTTGGGAAGAAAAAGACCATGATGGAGGATGGGAAAATCCGATTTGGAAGTTATGGACTAATACTTGTCCACTTTGTCATCTTCATGATCTTCACCAGTTACAGCGGTGGAGCCGATGAATTTATTGACCTGCCTGCGGGAAGTTGCATGAAAGACGCTGATTGTGGTACGGGCATGCAGTGCCAGGAAAATAAAGAAAAGAAAAAAGTGTGCTTCCCCGCGTGTAAAGCTTCACAATCCAAACACCCGAAGACATTCGAAGCCAAATGGGATTCGGCTAAAGAAATTTGCACATACGGAAAAGGTTCGTTCTGCGGGGACGGTGCCACCGACAACAAGTGTCATAATGATTTACTTTGTACCAAACCATCCAACGGTGGTCCGCCTGATTCAAAACCTCCTCCTGAGTACAAGGAGTGTGCCGATAACTGTGGTCCTGATGGGGAGTGGATACAAGCGCCGGGACCGGACAACGCTGTACCGGTTTCGGGTTCTCACTGCCGCTGGAAGTTGGGACACTCGTGTAAAGAGGATAAAGAGTGCCTCGACGAAGGAGGAACGAAGGCCATTTGCATCAAGAACCCTGACCCTACCAAGCCAGATAAGATATGCGGCAGAAAATGCGCGGACGAGGTCAACGAGGAATGGGATCCTGCTTCGAAAACTTGCCTCAAGAAGCCTGGTGTTGCTTGTGACAGTGATTCTCAATGCAGTAGTGGAAAATGTGACACTAAAAAAAAATGTGAGGGGAAGTGCAAAGATCCTACTACGCAAGAGTGGGATGCCGAAAAGGGAGCCTGCAAAACGAAGTTGGGTCAACCGTGCACCGCTGACGCCGACTGTATAACCCAATATTGTGCGAAGAAGGACGGAAAGCAGATTTGCGAAGCAAAACCAAAATGCGATGAAGATCAGGAGTGGTCAGTGAAGGACTCAGCTTGTAAGAAGAAATTCGGCTCTCCTTGCACTGTTGGCAATGAATGTCTTACCAAACATTGTGATCAGAATAGGAAATGCAACTGCCTAGAGAAGATGTCGTGGAAAGCTGACATTCGAAAGTGCCTTAACGACACGGGACAAGGATGCCAAAAGGGAGAAGACTGCATTAGCAACCTGTGCAACTCAAGTGGAATATGCTACTGTCCCGAAAAAGACGGCAGCAACACTGACTCTACTGAATGCCTAGACACCGCTGCAATGGGCGAACCGTGTGTTTCTGGTTCTTCTTTCATCGTCTCTGGGGGTCCCAAGAAATGCGGCGTTTCACTGAATCTATATTGCGAAAACGGCATTTGCATCTGCAAACACGCCGAATGGCAAAAGCAAGACAATCAGATGAGGTGCGTAGGGCCGGAACAAAAGAAAGAACAATGTGGTAACCTGTTCGATGGAAGAATGTGTTCTCACTACCTGGACTGCAAAAGTCGTCACTGTAACAAAACTGACTCAAGTAACCCACCGTATGGAATTTGCCAACCAAAGAATAGGGATGGATGGACTTGGCCTGGCTGTCAAACGTTTAAACCCTCTACGACTTGTCAAGGCTCTGTTCCTTCAATCGCACTGATAGGGATCCTTCTGGCTCATAGGATTCTAAGGTAATTTCAAGAGTTCTAAAACCGTGAAGTCCGTAAGACCGTCTGTGATTAACTGGGATTTGCATGTTGGACAGGGAGGAGTGGTGAATGGCTCGTCTGAAAACGTTTGGATACACTGGCTGTAACATCTGAAACTCCATGAACATGATACATGACCTCAACAGACCTCGACATCTTAGCAATAACTGCTCAAGATTAAGCCAAAGTTAATCAATTTAGTTAAAATAAATTGAAAACGAACAAAATATGTTTCAAAAGAGTCCATCTTTTTTATTCGAAAATTTTAACTGCTCAAGATTAAGCCAAAGTTAATCAATTTAGTTAAAATAAATTGAAAACGAACAAAATATGTTTCAAAAGAGTCCATCTTTTTTATTCGAAAATTCGTCCCACGATTCTCCCTTTCCCCGTCCCTTCTCACCACACAGCGAATTTCAATTCTCACCAATTTTTTATTTTCTTTTCTTTAGGCCAATTTGTGCCCCAAAATGTCGCAATAAGTTAGTCTTGATTTCTTTCGTTCGCTGTAGCCATTTCAGAGTCATTTGTGTCCCAATTTGTAGCTAACCTGTGAAGAAACGGTGCCGATGTCATGAAGAAAACTACTACTACTCGTCCAGCGAATCGGGTCAGGTCATTTGTGGTTGCTAAACATCATCCAAATCCAACATCAGTGTTCGATGAAAGGTCAATGGACTCACTCCCGTTGACCCTTGTACAAGAAGCTAGGAAGACCGGAGTCCTCAATCTCGCTTCCAGAAATCTAGCGCAAAGTAACTTAATTGGGTAGCATCATTTAACTAATGGATTTTAATAGAATTCTTTTGATTCCAGTCCCTTCCAAGGTCTGGACTTTGAATGACATCCAGAAGGAGGAAAAGGAGGCACTGAGTGTGTCACTGGACAGTGAGGCGGACCAGCGATGGTGGGAGTTCCAGGAGCTCCAGAAACTGGTCATAGCGAACAACTGTATCTCGGATATCCCGTCTGAAATCCAGAGACTGAGCTGTCTTCAAGTTCTTGATGTAAAGAAACAGGTGCAGTGGTGGATTAGTTAAACTGGTTCTTGTTGTGTAACACACAGGCACATGACAATCAGATAATCAACATTCCAAAGGAAATTGGCGTTTTAGATCAACTGATTAAGCTGGACTTTAGCAGGAATAAAATCAGCAGTTTGCCAGTGGAGCTGTACAACGTGCTTAAGCTGACGGAGCTAAGACTGAGCAACAACAGTATAGACCAGGTGTTACCGGATATTGGCAATCTTGCCAGTCTAGCAGTACTGGTAAGTGGTTAGTCTGATTTTAATATCTGTGAATCTTTTAACATATTTAATATTTTTGTGATATTGTGATTTGAACAGGATTTGGCCAATAATCAACTGTCTTCTATTCCGCCGGATATTGGATTCCTAAGCTCTCTCAGTACCTTGAATCTCTCTAAAAACAAACTGCTCCAGCTTCCGGTAGATTTCAGTGGACTCACTGGACTTCGCCAATTGGATCTCTCGGAAAATCAAATAGCTGATGTTGGATCTCTTCTGTCTCAATTCTACCATCTTGAAATACTATACCTTCAGCAGAACAAATTGAAGGAAATTCCACAGTTGGAAAATGCGTCAAAACTTACTGAGCTGTACATGCGACACAACCAAGTTCGGAAGTTCTCCTCCAGTCTCTTCGCTGGGACTGTGATTAAGCTCATTGATCTCCGAGCGAATAAAATCTCTACACTCGAGATTGACATGGAGGATCTGGATCTGCTGGATCGTTTTTACTTGGATAACAATGACATCGAAACGTGAGTTAACATTATATAGCGTAGAAAGTGAAACTTCATAAAATTCATTTGGTTTTAGTATTCCTGACGAACTCGCATTCTTACCAGCTTTGAAACAGTTGACGTTGGAAGGAAATCCACTGAGAGGGATTCGTGTGGACATTGTCCAACGTGGAAGTGTCGAATTGCTCAAATATCTTCGCGCAAAAATCGCTGTGCCACCTGTGAGTCCAAAGGATTCGCCAACGACTCCAGCCACGGCTAACAGGTTACGGAAATCATCCGGAGGTCATCATGCCCGTCACCCGGATGAAAGTGAAGTGACCATTGACGTTCACAAACTGAAAGCCAGTGGCCAACTAACCATCAGCTCAAAGAAGTTGAAGGAAATCCCGGATGAGGTTTTTCTTAAATCCGCTGAAGCCAAAGCAGGGAAAATTAATCTTTCGCAGAATTTGTTAAGCTCCCTACCCCCAACGTAAGTTTGGATTCAATCGAAAATTCAAATGACAATGTAATATTATGCTACAATTAACTGTTTCTTTTAGGTTTGAGTCTGCTTGTCTCTTTATCCGAGAGCTTAATCTGGACCAGAATAAATTCACCGAATTGCCATCTTGTATCGGGCTCTCTTGCCCTCATCTCTATCTACTTAACATTTCAGAACAATCAAGTCAAGGACTTACCTGAAGAATTCGCCAATCTCCAGCACCTCCGGGAAATCAATTTCGCATATAACAAATTCTTGTCAATCCCTCAGTGCCTTTACGCGCTACCTGCCCTGGAAATCATACTTGCGGAAGATAACAAAATTGAAAGCCTCGATGTGGAAAAGTTGAAACTCCTCCCACGCTTGGCTTACTCTAGCATTGGACAATAATAACATCCAGCATTGTCCTCCGGAATTGGGGTTTCTTCCTCTAGTGTGAGTTCCAGCATTCGAGGTATTAGGAGGAATTGGTGATTAATTTTTAATCTATTTCTGTAGGAGGCTTTCAATTCAGGGAAATGCATTTCGGATACCTGCGTACCATGTCCTGGCTAAAGGAACTGATGCAACAATGTCGTATCTGAGGAATCGCGTCGTCCCTCCGAAATAAGGGCTTTTGCACTTCTTCAATTGCTTGCTTTCACGCCCCAATGACTCAAATTGGCAGGTACCCCTTCGTAATTCTTAGATTTTTACATATAAAATTGGGTTTTAACTCATGCTCAAATAGACGTATTAGTTATGAAGTATAAAAGTATATAATTTATATGTACACAATTTTAACAATTAGATTTGAATCACAGTGACTTTTGTCTTGCACCATCAACTCACGTATCTGCTTATCCAGTCAGAGAATCGGGAGATGTTGGTATACACTCCTGGGAAAAGGTCAAGGGTCAAAGATATGCCAAAATACCATTGGATTTGTACCTGGTAGTTTCTCTTTGCCGCAACCAATGCCCCAGGAAACAAGACCGACGAGGGTGTACTGTCCGTCAACTTCAGTGGTCAATGGTCCACCGGAGTCCCCTTGACAGCTATCGGCTCCTCCTTGCTTCCTTCCAGCACAGAGGAAGACATCGTGGATGGTTTCCTTCCTTCCTGCATCCCTGAACATGGACTGACAGTACTTTTGAGAAAATACTTCCACCTCCACTTCCTGCAAAAGTGTCGGGGTGATTGTGAACCCTGGAAAGAAATCGAAATTTAACAAGTTTCATCAACCACTGACTAACCCACCGTGCTTTGTCCTTCCCCATCCCACCACTGTGGCCATTTTCCCTTCTGAAAAGTGAAAGAAAACTTATTAATTTTGAATTAATTCTATTTTTTCTTTTGATTTACCAAAGGACTGATGACTCTTTGGTAGGCAGACAGGGACTATGTGCTCTTTGAAATGCACTGGACGTGAGAGTCGAAGAAGAGCAATGTCATTTTGGAAGTCTGCTGGATTGTAATTAGGGTGGATTTCCCTTCTGTCCACTGAAAAGTCCTCATGGGGAAACCGTTCATTCTGCTGCTGGATGTTGTACTCCCCGAGTCTCACTTTGAGACTTCCAATGGGTGTACTGTAAATGCAGTGGGCGGCCGTGATGATCCAGAATGGATTCACAAGAGCTCCTCCGCAAGCGATTCGTTTTGACAGCAATCCTTGTTTGATGATCGCAACTTGCCATGGGTGTGACCCAAAGGTTGCGTCTGTCCCACCAACTATCCGATTCGACCTGGTGTAGATTTGTCCACATTCTGAAATCAGAATAAAGTCAGAGGTTTATGAAATAATGTGAAAACTTTCATATTCTAGTTGAGCAAAGAGCAAGAGCTGGAAAATCGTCCAATGAAGCCGTGGATGAGTGAGTTTGTAGTGGACAGAAGAGACAATGGTGAAAGTGAAATGTGACAGAATGACAAAGAAACGAATGACGCCGTCTTCAATAATTGGACAGAAGTGAGAGCATTGTGAGATCGCAGTCCACGCTCCCTTGCCCTTCTGCACACCTCCCTTTAATCACAGTCAACTTGCATTCAACCCGGACTCAAAGGTAAAACAATCGCGTGGAAGATTTGGCGAAACAAGATGAGATTTTCTACTTTTACGCTGGGATGAACATTCCTTCCATTTTGCTTTTAGCACCTCTGTCTCTGGGCCTTAAAACTTTCATCCTTCTAGACGGATCTGCAGGACTGCTAAAGCACTGAGGTTCAGCTCTGTTTCACCTGAGCCACTCTCCTCTGAGGAGGCAAGGAGGTTAATTTGGGTGCAAAATCCTAATTCGGTAAAGAAGCAAAACCTGGTGAGACTAATTAGAGCTGCAATTTCATCTTTGACTTTGAATTTCATGTTCGAGGCCGGTGGCAAAGTTGTGTTTGCTAATTAAGCTTATGCTCCTACTGCTTAAAACTGAAACAAAGAGATTCTAATCTGCATGGTGAGATGACAAGGCAGAGACTGTGAGCATGTCATGAAGGGCGTTGCCCAGTGGGACAGAAGGAGGTCAGAGTCACTTCCACTAGGACACACGAGTCCTCTTGACATGGTTCATACCCTCAATGTCAACCACTTCCTCATCAGCCGTATAATTAAGAGGCGGTAGGTGAAAGCAACAATGAACAATGCACACGGAGCAGTTTTACCCTTGTTGTATGAGTTCGGGTTTTGGATTTCGTTGGAGTGAATGTCATTTGGATTGAGGTTGAAGGGCACCGTTGGCTTGGACGAGGGGAGTGGATACATTGACACGGTGGATGATGCCGGTCTATACCAGGAAGTCGAGTGGTATCCGCCGCTTCCGGGTTTTGGCTTCTGGACTGGATCGTACTTGTAAGGGAACCGGCTATTTCCCTTGTCTCCCGGGTTGTAGAGGTCATACACGTCAGTGACATAGTTGGAAATGAAAGGCCTCTTGGAAGAAGTGACTGGGCGCGGTGTCGTAGTCGTGTAGATTGAAGGACGAGGGACGGTGATTGGTCGGTACTTTTCGTCATAGTTGCCAGACTGCTCTGGGAAGTAGGAGACCGGAGGTCGAGGATGATAAAGGTCATAGCTGTGACTCGTGGATGAGGCAGACGAAGTATCGGGTGGGGAATGTTGACTGTCAGCCACTGAAAGTTAGCAGAGCATTACGTGTCATGCTTGTAAAGAAATCATTGACAAAAGTCGTCTTAATTCTATGGCAGTTTGGAAGACTCGTAAGGTGTCAAAGGCATATTGTTATCAAGCGGAAATGAGATTGGGTAAGAAGAGTAGCGGTTTAATTTGCCCGAAAAATGGCGGAACTAAACAGGGACGCCCGTCGTGTTTAGAAAATAAAATATCGAGGTTACTGTGCAATTCTTTTTGAGCATTGAAATTGCAACACAAGAACCCCGTTGGGATAAAATATTTTTAAAAAATGCAGCAGAATTAATTATATTAGGTTTTTGGGCTGCTTCCTGACTCACTTGGGTTGTCAATGAGTCCAGCCGATCCAGCAGCGGGGTCATTGGCCTTCTCCCGTGGGACACAACAACTCCAGATCATCCCTCCGTTACAAAGGTCCATCGGTTTGGCCCCTTGAAGGACACACGAAACACTCAGACCACACCCGTACATCTTCCCACTGTGCCAGCAGTTCTGTGGGATAACTAAAATTCACAGTGTCATTTCCAAATCCGGCCCCTTAAGTGCAAAATATATTTAATTTACCAGCCAATTGCCTCGACTCGTCCTGGACTGCTACCCCTGTATTGTTATTTGCATACAGGAGCTTGTAGATCAAAAGTCTCTGTCGAATGTCCAGTCCATCATCGTGAGGGTACCTTGTGTCCAGCATGTGACTGAGCAAGGGGTCATTCCCTAACCCTCCATAATGATATTGGTCCAGTGTACTGACAAAGGGGCTGTCAACGATCCTTGGCGGAGACGGAGCCCCGAATCGATTGTGACTGTAGCCATTATTGCTCCCAAGCTTCTTCGAACCTTCTCCCCTTCTATGAGCAAAGACTTGGAGTGTCTCACTTGGAGTGCCAACTGGGACATGGAATCCAAACTTATTGTACGTATACGTGGATGGGCCACTGATGTCAGGGACTGTAGTGGGCCTGGATGTAGTTGGTTTGTACCATGAAATGCCTTCAGATGCACTCGAAGACCGAGGGTGGGACCAACTTGAGCTGTTGCTGGACCCAACAAAATTACTATTTTGTCTCCCGTCCCGATGCTGCCTGTAATAAGACCGTCGTGCGTCACTATTCAGCTTGTAGTGGTAAGTATAGTCCAAGTCCAAGTGATCATTGTACCGAGGTGAAGTCTCAAGTCCACTCACTCTGACACTTTGTACGGCGAACAGGATGCAACAGAGCAGCAATCCCTTGATTCGAAAGGGAACCTTCATTTTCCACACACTTGTGTAAATTACATTGTCTTTCTTATACGAACGCAGCCCTCCGCCATTCTTGACCTGTGGAGTCCAGTGGGAATATGATTTCCCAGTATCGGAACAAAAGGGACAAGATTGAGCGGAAGTGAACTGACGGAAGGAGAGGAAGTTGTTCCTCCAGGAAACCGGAAGTGGCTAGTGTCTCACACTCCCCGCCCTCGAGTCACTCCCTGCCGAGGATGCAAGGTCAAAACTACCTCATGAAAGGTCAGTAGTGCATTGACCGAGGTGTGGATCCCTGCATTCGCAAATGGTGACTGAGTCCATTAGGATCTCAACTGGCACTAGAGTGTGCACCCACTTAAATCGAGGATGAATAAAACCCCCACAGAATGCCACTGCTTTCCCACAAGTCCCTCGACTCTACTTCTTTTGTCTTCATAAATCCACATTTGCAATAATTAAAGAAATTATAACGGTAGATGAAATCTTCTTTCACAAATCAACAATGCAGAAAATCTAATTTGTTTCTGTACAGAAATGTATGATGGGACACTGGAATTTGTACAGTAAATAGTAAATGAGAAGGTCATTAACCTCCTTTGTTTACATTTGAGTTCCTTAACCCCTACCAAAACGCGCATGCGCAAGTTGGTTTTTTTTATTCATTTATTTTCTAAACGGCAAACTCGCTTTCCTCCCAGCTCACTTTTTCCTCATTTTACCTTCAAGTTCTGTTCTAAAACCCAAGGTTTTGGTTAACTGCCCTTTATTAACGTAATTTGAGTTAATTTGCAATGGGAGGTTCTTGTGTTCTCCGATTGGTGCTGTTGCTGACCTTCCATTTGGTGTTGATCCCGTCCGTGACCTGTAGCCGATACTACCGAGTATCTGAAGTAAAGGCCACCGAACGTTTGCTTGTCCCCCTTTACGTGAACGATAGCATCAGCATGCTCTTCCGACACTGCGGTGGAACCGGAGGTGGCAGTGGACCAACGGAACCCTGTCCAATGGATACCATGACAGACCCGGTCCTCATAGCCTTGCATCAAGAATACCTCAAGAATGCGACGGAACGTGTTGAATGGGAAATGAAGACCCAACGAGACTTGGTAACAATCGTAGTTTACTTTGTCATTTTCGGACTGGCTTTCATTGGAGGCCTGTATTTGGTCATCGTTGGTCACATCGACTGGAGGCTCTTTGGAAGAGAAATCGTGGCTGACGGGAGTTTTGGATTCTACTTGGGAATCATCAGGTCAATGGACTCCAAGCTAACAGTAAGAAAGACAGTCTCTTGAGATCCTTGGATATTGTCCAGCTGATGTTGAATCGCTGTTTTTTTATTAGAAAATTTCGAGGGAGGAGTATGAGCAAATCGTCGAACAAAAGTTGAAAGTGGCTCATCGTAAGTCGGCCAATTGTTCCAAATTATTATTATTATTATATTAATTTGATGTTCTAGGAGAAGCAATGGGCCTTGAAACGCGTCGTATGAGCAGGTATCAGTCCCGTGGATTAGCTCGACACAAGACAAAAATCTTGACCCGAGAGGAACACCTTGCGTTGGAGAGCGAGCGGCTCAAACACCGAGTTCAAGAACGGAAACGAATTGAAAACGAACAGAAACTATTGCAAGCTGAATTTGACAAGAAACAAACGGGTAATGGAGCAACCTCCGCTAGTGTCTCTTCACTGATCATTTTGTTTTATCCTCAGATGAGATAAACACTGGCTACTACCATAGACTCCTGGACAGATACCCACTCACGTAAAACCAGAACAACCTGAACAATCTCCAGTGGAATTCCATACTTTCAACTTAACCTTTATTTACTGGATGAGGGAATCACTTCCCATAAGGATTCGATTGTAAACCCTTCCTTTGGTTTCTCAATAGCAAGTCCAAGCTCATTACTAAACATAATTTCCAACTTTTCCATCTTCCCACTCATTCCATCTGCAAAGTAGGCAGCGAAAGCATCAGAAGCAAGTTCAGGATTCTCATCAACTTCGTCCGTAGATTCGTCAACGACTACTTTGCTCAGTCGCTCTTTCTTCTCAGCTTCAGATTCTTGTTCCAGGAGCTGGAAAAAGGAGACGAGTGAGTACATTACCAACCATAACGCCAAAGTTTAGGCTTTACGTCTGGGTTGAACTCGACTCCATATACAGGATGTTGAACAAACGCCTCTTGGATTGATAGCAGCATTTTGTAGCAAGAGTAGAGCTTCTCCTTTGGGTCAATCCGGAATCCAAGGACGTAGTTCCCTTCAAAAGTTTCAATCACCAATGCCCTGCCAAACTTTGAGTCACGAACTTTGATCTGGAGAATCAAATTCCAAAATGATTCAGGGGTACCCGTAAGGTAAAAAGTAAAACGGGACTTTTGAAGTAACCTACCACAGATATTTGAAGAAAAGGGATGGATGCGTTGAAGAGTTCGTTCGACGCTGCGTACCAAACGACACGGACGTTTGTAATGAAGAAGGAACCAAGGTTCCCTTGATCGCTTGACAGGTTCCATACACCGCCGATTTGTTCGCATATTTCTTCCTGAGGGAGCATACTTAGTTTCTTGTTGGTCACAATTAGGCCACTTCGCATTCGGATTTCACGGTACAATTTGGACTGCGTGTACGCCCTATAATTTGTTTTTAAAAAAAGAAACGAATAGTTTAGTTTATGGTCAAATCAGATTAGAGTTAGCACTGCTGGGACCTATGAACTGCCAGTACCACCGCAAAGAGTCTGTTTTGATCAGTAATGAGGTTTGTGAAGATGAATTCATATCGGGAAGTTCGGGTTTTGGCCAGGATGTGTAAAGATTCGGTGATCCCTCGGAGCTTCTGCAAAGTCAAAAGTTTTCATGAAACCTTTTGAGCAAAGAATCCATTTTATGATTTGATACCGAAGTTGCAGATTTGATGTTGACAGTTGTAATTGGATTGTAACCGATTGCTGAAATTGAACAAATTTAAGGATATCAAAATCAGGAATCGAAGGAAATTAGGATGAAAAAATATTCTTTCGCACATAGATTAATTTTGGGATATTTGCGTGACTGCCAAATTAGTCGTAAGTTGGTGATGACGAGTCGCCCTGGCTCTCCATTGTTGCCCTTTGTGTCCTCAACTGGTTCCAGCGCTTCAAAGATTTTTTCGCCAACGCAAGGTCGAAGGTACCTGAGAGAATAAAGGGGTTTTAGAACCTCCCTTATTTTTCAATAATTGAAGCTTATTTTACCTTGTCATCAAATCAAATCTGACATCGTTATCGTACCAATACGACAAAATGCGTTCCATGACTTCACTTGAATTTGGAACGTATACTTTGCTTTTAGAATTTAGCTAAACTGATTACTAGAAAACCCAAATTTCTGCAAAATTCCGAAACAGTGGGGAATGTTGTGACTTTCTGTCTCGTGGAGACAAGGACGACACAACACGGACACGTTGCAGCATATCGTTAGCACACAAAACATGTTCAGATCAATTGAATTGAAATATGTGTATACTGCTCGTGTCAATGACTTCAAGGTGACGTCGGCATATAAGGTCATCAAGGTATCGTCAAAAAAGTGCTTTTTTAGATCAATGTTTTGAATTCTTCAAGGTATGAAATATGCCTCACTCAAGAGCAGCTCCAGGGATTTATAAAATATTTTGTTGTTTTAATCCATTGAATATTTGGTAGATGCATTCGAGTGGGATTTCTTGTATTTGATGAGTTTTCAAGCGTATGTTTTATAGAGAAATCCAACAAAGAATCCAAACGCAAGGTTTCGGTTCTCCTTGGTCCATTCACGAATGTTCACAATCTTCCTGGTAAGCCAATCAGTGTTTGCCCCCGATGCATCTTCTAGATCCTCCACAGTGAGCGTCCCTCGGTCCAGTTGGGCGTAGATTTGGTTCCAATTGACCACAACGTAGCCCCGATGATTGGCCAGTTGAAGCAGAAGGAGACCGCCGCCGAGGGCAGTAGCTGCAACAGATCCAAATTTCTTCAGGACGTAGCCAGCAGCATAGCCACTCAGTCCGCCGAGTGACAAGTCACGAGCTAGACGACTTCCTCGGCTCACTTTCTCAATCACCTCGGACCGATTCTCTTCCACCCATCGAATAACGGCTAGAATTTTTATATAAAAAAGAAAACTTGTTGAAATTGAATTAGCAGATACAACTTGAGGTTACGCTTACATTCGGAGATGCTTCGATGAACTTCTGACTCGTTAATGTCCATCGTGACCTCTTCGAACTCGACGTTATAACTATTGGCCCGGCCGTTCCGTGGAAATTCCAAGTGGGCGTCGCCTGACTCATCCAGTAGAAGCTGCTTCTGCATCGAAGCCCCAAAAGAATTGCTTCCAGGCTCCACTGCCACGACGTTCCAATTTTCAAGGTTTGCCCGAGACTGAACAATGGCTCGCTTCAGCTCATTCCGGAGCAGGAAGATGTGATCCGCCTTGTCGCGGAGTTCACGCTTCAGTAGAACATTCTCCGCCAAGGCTTCGGACAATTTATGCAGTTTTGCTTCACGTTCCCTTTTTTCTTTTGCATAAGTAGGAAGGTGTTGAACACAAGGGCCGAAGGCATCCTCCAGCGCAAAAGGTGGGATGGAACTGACAATATTCGTTTCATTCTCAAGCTCTGACGCGGTGTCCATTTTTGGAAGATTATACCGGCTTCCAAAATAAAGAAAATTCACAACAGATTAGAAATTACACTTGCACGTTCCACAGTGGAGCGGACTGGGAGCTTTCTGAAAGGAAAAGTTAACTCATATGAAAGTTCACAAGTTAATTACCGGACTCTTGGATCTGTTGCCATGAAATTCCGATTCTTCTGGATTTATTCAGAAAGGGTGCAAAAATCAAGTGGACTTTTTTCGAATTGTGAGCATTAATAATGAAATCTCTAGCCTGGAATGATTTTTATCGTCGCATCCTCCTGTCCAGTTTCTTTGCTTTCTTCTCATCAGTAGCTGAGGGTTCCGGAGCCGGGGCAAAGAACCAAGGTGCTAGAATTTTAACCCAGGCATGATACGCTCCTTTCAACGGCACAAAGAGCCATAAACACCAAAAGTATTTTGAGAAATAGGACAGGACTTGACAAATGCAGGTTGTGATGATCACATCTTTGACCTGTCTGCAAATCAAATGAGACATTAAGCTAGAAACGTAAAAGTTAGGAAAGTTAATACTCCTTACTCAGCTACTCCAGACTCCATGTTTAGATCAACGCCGCTGTCTAGCAGTTGATTACTATCAGAGTACTTTGGCTTGGCCATGAATCTCATGAATTGAACACACGCCGTGAACACGGCTGCAGAGAAAAGGAAGAATGTCTGTAGGAAGAAACATGCTTTCAATTGTCTCGGTTTTCTTGCTCATCTTACTGTTAAAATTAGTTGTACTTACGATATCCCAGAACGTGTAGCCTTCGTTTCGGAGTGTCATCAGAATAAAGTAGATACCGGTTGCACCGAATATCATGTTCCGGTAAAATGACAGGGTTTGTCCATTCTCATCGACAATCTGCTTAGCACCTTTCGTACCTTGCTTTCCTTTCTGTGGCTATAACAAATACGAGGGAAAAAAACAGTTAACCTTTGACCGTAAATGATATTTAGTTTGACTTACAGCCATTCCAGTTTTATTGAATGTAACCAGAGTGTTGTAATGGAGGATTACCGGCCGGAATCACGAGCTGGAGGGTCGAAGGTCAGCTGAATTTTTAGTGACAGCTGCTAAAAGCTAAAGTACTTGTGAAATTGCAGTCAAAATCAGCTGCTTCCGCCTGTGAAAAATCTCAAAAAAAACGTCAACAGAAAGAGCGAAAGTTTTGAGCGGCGCCAGTTCACTTTTATCACACAAAGTTGCACATTTTTTATTCAGTAAATTCAGGTGAATTCAATTAAAAGTTAACTTTTATTCCTGTTAATTGTCACCAGAACCCTGTTGAACCATCATCGCCAGTGACCTTCTTTCTGTTGTCGCTAAAATTGTTGCTAATAAAGGCAAAGCGTAATCCTCTAATTACACCTGTATCATTCACCCGATTGAGTTAATTTTGATTTACAGATGCAGAAGTGCCTGTTGGCTAGTAACGGTTGTGTCCGTCAATCGCTCTGGAACACAGTGAGCACCGTGTTCAACCCACCGTGGACAACTCAAGTCCGCCATGTAGGACATGCCAGAATGCTTGCAATTGCTCGAGCACGAGAGCGGAAGATCAGATGGGTGAATCGACTCCCTTACCTTCCGAGTTCACGATCCATCCCTGCAGAAGAAGCCAATGCTCCTGACATTGTGGAAGAATCAAAGGATGGACGGGTCATCGCCTGTTGGCACCCGGAGGTCCCATTTCCATACGAAATGTCCAAACCCATCCCTCTGGATGTGGCACCTACAGACTCAAATCTCAAGCTACAGTCGCTGGTGCCGGTACGTGAATAATCCTTAATTTAGTTTAAACTAAGTTTATTAATTAGCTTTTTATTATTTTTTTTGGATTCTCCAGGTTCGAGAAGTATTCAGGAAGAAGCATATGGATATAGTTGTAAGGGAATTGATGCATCTGACTTTTACATCAAAGCACCGCTGGTTCTGTACACCGGACAGACGAACCAGGCTGAGGAAGTTGGACGTCAAAGGATTCAACCCAGTGCGTGACAGGGAAGGTCTGTAAACGCTGTTTGTAAATTATTACTAAACTGTTTATATGGAATTAATAACAACCTGGAGATGAGATACAGTGAAAAGGAAGTTCTCGACTCCTAATGGGTTCAATCGTTTTCCGGAGGAATATGCTGGAGTGAAGTGCTTGCAATTTAGAGCAGCAAATCAATGTTCTGGCATACAGTTGATTTCAACATTCTTTTCCTACGCTTAGAAACAAATGCTTGGGCGTAACGCCATTTAGAGAAACCAAGAATGCCCTTGTAGTAACTGGAAATTGAATTTTAGGTTTTGAAAGCATTCTTAATGTTAAAGTTTTTATGAAGTGATTTTTTAATTCTGTGTTTAGAACAAACACATTCCTAAAACCGCGTGTTTATAACGTAGTCCATCCGTTCCTGTACAAAAATAAATATTTCTGGGTGTATATCACAATGTCTTTGGAACAGGGGTCGATTAGCTCAAAAGCTGAGGCATGAGTTGCATCGACTGTGGAAGAGTTATATCTGGATAACTTCAAAATGGCAACGATTCCTCGTAAGTGAGTAAGTTAGGCCGAAATCTGTTGTCTAATCCACCTGGCCGTGGTGGACACTTTGTGGTAAATCCCTGGTTGGTGATCCACAGCACAGCCGAATCCAGCAGAAGTGATTCCAGCAAGGGTCCAGCGCCCTTCGTCAAAGACAATGAGTGGCCCACCGCTATCTCCTAGGCAGGCGTCCATCTTCCCATTTCGATGTCCAGCACAAAACTGGTCAACGGAATGGAGCTCCACTTTTATGTTTTTACTGTAATGCCATCTCCGGCAGTCTTGGTTGTCAATTATCGGCACAAGCACTTTTTGCAGCACGTTAGTCCCGGTTTTACCTACAAAAGTACAAAGCCAAGAATCAAGTAAATTACATGACATATTGGACTGTTTTTACCATAAGAAAGGTCAGTTTTCCCCCATCCAGCTACGATCCCGATTCTTCCAAGGTAGTTTTTGTCCTCTGATGGCAAACAAATTGGGAGGATGTTCGCCTTGAAGCGGACTGGACGATGAAGACGGAGGAGGGCAACGTCATACCTATTTATGACAAGTATAAAGTACATAGTGCCCTTGACTGACATGAATGATCCTTACCGATCTGGTTGTGTCAGCATATACTTGAATCGTGGGTGGATGATCCTTTCCACCACTGCGAATGCTTCTGATGGCAATGGCTCTAGCCATCGTCCAGTATCTTTTGTGTCATGCTCTCCTAGGTAGACGGTAATGTCAGATAGACGAGCCTTGTGGACACAACTGCAGAAACACCCGTTTAGATTCATTTGATTAATTAGAAACTAAACTGGAAATCATACTGCGCTGCAGTTGCAATGTAGTAATGGTTCAGGAGGACACCGCCGCATTGGAAGCCTGAAATCCGAATGTGAGCTTGCCACGGTAGCTCTCCAAAGCCCGCCGTGTTTCCGCCAATAATTCGTTTCTGAGCGACCATCTTCTGCACTCCGCATTCTAAATTAAAGAAAATTAGTTCCAGCCAAGGAATCCGAGAAATGCCCGCACTTACCAATGTCATAGTCCGAGACTGAAATGTCGTTTGACTCTGCAATGTCCGTATCCTTCCGTAGTGCTTGAATCATACTCACTGCGTGGTCCAGTTTGGGATAATGTGGCACAGAAATACTATTGCTACGAGCATAGAAAAAAAAAGATTGAAATTGATTGTGTCAGCGGGTGTCAAGTTACCTTCCGCCGCATGCGGTTCTTGTAAGCCAGCATAGGATTGCTAGATTTCCCCTTCCAGGGAAAACTCTTGGGAATAGTCTTGGCATAATGTAATTGACAGTTTCTGATCTCCGTATCCTGTTCCAAAGGGGTCCTCCGACAATCCATGAATGTGACAATGTCAGGATTCCAGCGAGGATGAGAAGCGAAGGGAGTCGCATGGTGGGTTGGCTGTGGGGAAAGTGCAGTGGTCAAGGACCACGGGGCTCCTGGGGGAGTCTCTTCTTCGACCTCCGCCGTCGTCACTTGGTCCTTCGGATCAGGTCACAACTACAGTCAGGAATCTGGAAATTATAAGAAAACGGTCATGAAAATAGTGTCATTGGTGCTGCCAAACTGGATTTAGACAAATTCTAGTTTCTAATGAAGAAAAAAGATTTGACCTATGTGCTATGTCAAGCTTTTACTTTAATTTTCTGCTTCGTTTACTTGACGCTGCAATGAGGCGTGGCGACATTGACATTGGAAAATAAGATTTGCAAACTGCATGCAATGTAAAGAAGAAGGCTCAATGACGCGTGCTTTGGGTGTTGAAGTTTCCAAGAGCAATTTGTTAAGTGAAATCAAGGTTTCTTGACCTTGACATTCAGCTTTGTTTCCCTTTTGAAATCAAGTGGATTTGATTGGTTGTCAGAAATCCAAAGCCCTTTTGCTTTAGTTTACTTTTTGATAATAATTATTTTAATTATTGCATCAACTTTCTTTGTCATTTTAAGTTGCACCGTTGGTTTTTGTCATTGGATCTTAAGTCACTTCCACCCTTTCTAGACTGGTCGTTAATGCGAATTAAAATTTGCAAAAAATGTCAACAGTGGAGCATAGTAACACCTTCGCAGTTGCATTTTGCATCGAGTTTCACTCTCAATGGTTCCTTTGGAGTTACAACAAAAGAGCCTTATGCGAATAAAATTCTTGTTCGTGCGAATTGCGAATGAGAAATGAAGGGATATTAAGGTCAGCTAGAAAGTAAAAAGGAGAGCCGGTTTCACGCCTAAGACGCAAATCCAACACGTCAAAAATGGAGTCAAAGTCACTCCCGCAATCAATCACAAAAGTCAAAGATTTACAACAATAGAAATGTGAAATGGAAAGATGGAACAATGCAAATAATTAAACTACATTTCTAGGAAAATTCTAGGAAAGTTGTAGAAAACAAGAAGTACTTTCAACTTCAAGTAACAACTTTCCCAATATCTACTTCTTCCACAGAATTCGCAAGTTGAACTCTCAAACGGCGTTGAAGTTGGAAATGTTCCAAACGTTTACCTTTGAAATGTTGAACTTTGGATGGAAAGCAGGTGCTGGTCTTGTCAGGATTGGATCCTTACTTTAGAAGGTCATGATGTCAGGATGTCAGGATGTGAACACAAGGAGGAATCCTGGATTCCGAGCCGTCCTTGAGAGACACTGTCCCTGTCACTTGGACCGTTGGAATGTTTCCTTATTGTGAGACTGTGAGCGAGTGAGGACGAGTTACTCAAGTCCTTGCTCGACATGAGGCCTTGTGATCCGTGTGATTGTAGACTTGACCTTTGAATGATCATTTTATTTTCTAACAGCCATTACAACAATGGAAGAAATCGAAAGAGAAAACGCGTCCTCGTGGGAAGGAATTGGAAGACGCACGGAGGAGCCCAAGAAGCTGTACATGAAATCCTTTCACATTTTTTGCACATAGACCTCAACCCCCTCCTTTTTGGCAAAAAACAAATGAGTTAGTCATTGTTAACTGCCTTCATCATTACTGTTATTATTGGACAGCACTTGGAAGAGCACGTAAGAAACACCATTTCACTTTCATTGTTGCAGTCACTTCCAATGCTCAAGTCCAATTTACAATTCCAAACAACGAGAATGGTAATGACAGAAAGTGGCAGCACACAAGACACAACAATCAAAATACAGGAGAACCAATACGTCTAACGAATTCCAAATCATTAGTTACTTTTTCATAATTCCTGATCCTTTGTTTTTGTTGTTTTGCCTTTGTTTTTAGTCCTTGTGCAAGGCAGAATTGCTATTAGCTCACTTTCCTAATTATTACTTTCCACTCTGTGGAGCGGATAGCTTGGCTAATTCTGAAATGATTGACGCACAGAATACGCATTGATTATGATCACTCATTATGAAGAGGTCAACGACTCTGACTTCAGTTTTGACCATTTTACACCAAGTCATAGACATAGTGTCCCTCATTCACTTAATCGACTGCAAATGTTCACCTAAAGGAAATCTGTGATTCAGCTTTGTTTTCAGTTTGCAATTTCTGGACTGGATCCACAAAGATTGTCCCATAAATCAAAATCACACTGCTGCTCTTGACGTTTCAAAAGTGAAATGAAGGTTGTTTTGTTTTATTTTGCCATTGGATCAAATAGAAAGTTAAAACATTACGGTAAAAAGAAATTGCTGCGGATTGGAATGACCCCAGCATCATGTTACTTAAGGTTCGCCATGCTCGTATTTCCCTGTGACAAGACGGGATCTCGGTCAAAAACCGTTGGTACATGGCCGTGTCCAGCTGAATCTCCTCAAAATCCCAGCGAGCCCGTTGTTAATAGACCTTTTCCCGCTACGTTTCGCTTTCCACTGCCGTTAGATCGAATTACAGCGTCTGGGACCAGCAACAAGAGAACGCCATTCTTTTCTTGAGCCGATGGATGACTACAGCACAGCTAACCTTGTCACCAACTATGCCCTGAAGATTTTTGACGGGTAGTTGGATGTCAGGTTCTGATGGCCATTGGCCATGTTAAGAGTGGAACTTCGCCAAGGCGAAGATGAGTTACTACAAAGAATTACCCGGAGAACTACTGTGCTTTATAAAGGGATCATTCCTCATTCATTCCCAATCGAAATTTTCCATTGTTTAAAAGGAGAGGAAATGGAATGAATGAAGATTCAATCAATCTGGCTGACTCTGGTCGAAACTGGTTGAAATTGCGAAGTATGGAATAAGACAATGGGAAAATTAACGACTTGAAGGATTCCAGCAGTAAAAGAGCAATTAAACTTGAGTTCTTGAGAGAATGAATGGGTGAAACTAAACTCAGAAATAACCATTTAGATTAGCAAATTCGGTGGCTTTGTTAATTTAGGATTTTTAATGTGCATTATAAGGAAATTAATTTATTAGCTTTTAATTTACACTTTGTTCTTTCTCACTGTCTCTCTTTGCCCCTTCCAATCCAATGTCGCCCTGTCCCATGTGGTCCTTTTGGTGGGAACATTTAAACTAGCGACATCTCTCTCTTTGTCTTTTCTTCAAATGAGCCAACTAGGCGCAGAATCGACAGGAATTTGAACTGTGGCTCCAAAAGGAAGGAATGACCTCAGTTGACCTCTAGATGGCTCTCTCTCCTTTATCGGCTGAAGTAAACTTCTTCACATGTTAAACGCCGTGCAAAATAAAAAATGTCGCTTGAATTTAAATCTTTTCTTACCACAGGTCTTGAAAGTTTCATAAGTTGAAACAACGTCAGCATAGCAGGGAGCAGGTCAGCTCGGGGTCATGTGCTGAGCATCCATTTACAAATTATTGCAACTGAAACACTGAAAGAAGGAAGTCTTACCTTGAGTCCAGTTGGAAATTGTCAAGCAGATCAGAAGAATGAATGCTACAGACAGTCCAGTTGGATAAACCATTTCAGAATTAATCTTAGCTTTATGAGTCCAATTCTAAAACGTCCAAGCGCAGTTAGTTGGAATGACGCTGGAAATGAGGTTATTTGTAATCTAATCTAAATTCTCCACACAG
>VNWY01000673.1:0-32496 GCA_009869845.1 Pseudachorutes palmiensis | reverse complement strand
GGATCGGAAAATCTAAGTGACTAGGAAATTAGTATATGCCCGCGGTGCTATATAGGCCAAATCTTCGGCTGGAGCCGGGTCAAAGGAATTTGTAATTATACGACGATGAATGCACTCGGGCAAGAGAATCAAATCCTTGGGGACATTCAGCCATCTTTCCTCCATGGTCATGGCGAGGAACATCGGAAGGAAGAGCCACCACCCACGGCAGCGCCGACGGTGGTAGCGGCAAATGTGGAACAAGGACCTGCGGCTGGTGGGGAAAAGCAGGCTGTCCAGCAGAGAGCTGGCTCTGGATCCACCAACCTTGAAACAGCAGACCCAGGGATCCGATCATGGGAAGAAGCACCGCCGCCGCCACGTTCTGGGAAGCAAGTTTCCTACGTCCGCCTTCCGGGTCGAGAAATCCCAAATGAAGAGGATGAAGAAATCATTCGGGAGAAGGAAGTTCGGGCGAAGGAAATGATCAATTACTTGCAAGAGAAATGGAACTTGGACATTGATGACAAGTCATCGCTCATCGAAATCAAGTATCGCCTTGTGGAAATGCTGATGCATCAGAGCCCAACCAATCGCTGGCTTCTAAAGAGAGCTCGGCAGAAAATTGCAGAGCATACCGGGATGTTCTCCAATGTGACAAAGCCGTATGAATTCCTTGGCGTTCCAGAAATGGATTCGGACATGGTCATCTTTCGAAACCTTCCGGACTCGCTCAAAATTAGCGTAAGGATTTCGAACTATACCTTCGAGCTATACCTTCGAACTAAGCGTTTCTTATTCTTTCATTCATTTCAGCCTGACGAATGGGTGGAAGTCCAATTACGTCGAGAACGAGAAAAGGAGGTCAGCAATGGCCAAGGATTTTTTATTTTCCTGTTGAAGCTAACTGAACTCGTTATACTTTTCTAGAAACGAAATGCACGTCTTCCCCGGATTCCACGTGTGAGATCCAAGCGTTCGAACTACAGCCACGGGAGACTTAAGCATGGAGCTGGTGGGATTGATCACGTCCAGCGTCTCATTAAAAATGGCCAAGAATTCCAAAGGGGTATGATGCTCAATTTCAATTTAATTTGATTAAATGTGTTTGTGCTTCAGATATTCGTGGAAATATGACATTTACCTCTCTGCTGGAAAAATGGACGTTGAGTAAAGAGGAAGAAACTGCGAACCGAGGATCGCCATTTGGACAAGTGAAGCGGACAAAAGTTGAGAAGGATCCAGAGGCAATGCCAGACTTGACCGGGGGGTCAGGAAGTACAGAGCGAGATGAAAATGGCAAGCTGGTGGCACAACTTGATGAAAAGTACTTTTTATTACACCTTGATATATTTTTCTTTGCGTTTCTGTCTAACGCGTTTTTAATTGATTCTTTGCAGGATCTTTCAAGAGTACTTGAATCTGGAGCAAATGATCACAGCCATCTACGATTTGGTCAAGTCCATGGTCAATGTGTCAGTGGAACAGATCTTTAGCCGGGTAAGTGTCATCCAACAAGTCCAATTTCATTTACTGACAACCGTATGCTGACACTAGAATCGAATTCCGTTCAGTGGCGTCATGGAACTGCGCTCTCGAAGTCCGCACGGAGGACGCCGAAAGAAAAACGCCCCAGTGGAGCTCCTGGACAAATTCAACAAGAAAACTAAATTCTACTCTGCCCTGTACCGGGGCGTGACTGGGAAATCACTTGATCGCGGTGGTCATCATGATCATTATTACGAACCATCCGAAAGCGAATATGAACCGCTCTCAGCGTAACTCGAATCCAAACTTTGATTTTCAAAAATGCACAGCCTTTTTTCTTTGCCGTTTTAGACAAAGTTCGAGAAATAATCTGAACATGCGATCCAAAGTTCCAACGCTCCGATTCCATGGGAGTGGTCGCCACGTCCCGCTGCCGTTCAATCCTGTCACTGTTGAAGAGGTTTATCCACTTAGCGAAGCCAGGTCAGTGCTTCAAACTGTAATGAAGATTTTCAATTGTCATTCAATTGTCGTTTCAGCTCTGTTGAGAACGCCAAAGTCGCTGTTGAACGTGTGCGGAGAATCGTCCAAAGCCGGTAAGTGGAAAGTAAGCTTCGAGTAAGAGTGAGGTTTGAAATGCGGAAAAAATTTCTTTGTTTCTAAAAATTAACTTGACTTTTCACAGGTCATATTTGGACGACAGGCCATTTGAGCTGCGATCTCATGACTTGCGTAAAGAACCAGCTATGGACCAAGGGGAACGAATTCGACGCCAGGCGGAGCGATTCCGTGCCATGTTCCAACGGCATATGAAGCCACCTGAGCCCTTGTGGAGCCACGTCTACGTCCGGAATTACAAGCGACTGGACGCGGGCAAGGACAAGTGAGCGTTTATTCTAACATCATTTTGAAAGTTAGCCAATTCCCTTGTAAATGGTGTAGGAGCGAAGAAGAGGATTTAGGGAATGTGGAGAACGCGGTGAAAACAAGTGGATCCGATGGGGCAATTCCAAACGATGGGAAAATGGATCCGGAAGCTATCCTCACCCCCAAAATGCCGGGGCCGCCCAGTGTCCCTAGTCTGAATTCAGAGGAGCAATCACACATGAACCTTCTCGCAATGGTCCCCGATGCCAGTGAACGCCCTTCGTCCGCAGTAAGCAAGCTCTATGACATTGCCGGTGTGAAGATTCTGGACCAAGATATGTTTGACATCATGATGAACATCAAACGTCCATTCCGTGAACTGGAAAAGAGTCTTCGCGTCAACATGACCAATAAAGTGGAAAAGTTCGAGTGGGATACGGCCATGAGATACAGGGCAAAAATTCAAGGTCAGTTTGATTTGGTGTTGGAAATGAATTTTCTTTAAATTGATTTTGTAAATCCTGAATTCTATAGCGGATTGTGCTGGTCCAATTTACGAAAAGTCGATTGACAATATGCGTCGCTTGGCTAAGGACTTGGCCAAGAAAGAAATGGCAGAAGCCGAGAATAACATTGGTATGGAGAGCGACGTCGAGAAGCAGCCAGCACCGTGGTTCCGTGATTTAGTCGAAGTCTGTGACAAGATTGGTGCTCTGAAACATTACGGGTGTTCCACAATTGTCCACAAGCTTGTGCGTTATTGCGAAGTCCACAGCAATTCTAAACCCTACATGCTCCGTCGCTTCTGCCTCCTTGTTATTTCCCTGCCAGCTAATGAAATCGCTGCTCCCCATTTTCAGAAAGCAATCGCTGTAAGTTCACGTATAATTTCTACAACCAATGAGATCTTAAAGATTATTAATTTTTCAGTTTCTCCTGGACAAGCTTTTTGGAGCCCCTGCCGAATTGCTTCAAGAATGGCTCCAGCACCGAGGCCTCAAGCCCCTTATCTGAATCCAAAAACCTCATTTAATTTAGCAAAATATTTCAAAATTAATGTTATTACTGTTAGAATACAAGAGGGATTTGCAAGGCTTAGGAAGTAGTGATTAAGAAAATGTAGAAAATCATGGCTCCCCTGGATGTCGTCAAATAACCTTCAGAGGAGAGAACGCATGCGTCATCACAAACTTCTTGAGGTTCGTGATTCCAAACTTGTACGTTTTCTTCGTATGTTGTTCCACATGGAGAATGGCAGCTGGAATAGGGAAAGAAAATTCAAGATTTAGGATTACAAATTGGGGTTGAAGAACTTACCATTTTGGATATGGTAGTCGGACAGGACGCACTTCTCACGAAGGAGGACTCCATTTGCAAAGACTTTGAGATTCTTTGGCTCCTCGATGTTTCTCAACTGTGCAAACTCTCGCCTGACCTTGTCGACGGACCAATTAGCTTCGGCGTACATCAAAATCGTTCGTGACTGCGATTGGACGAGTGAAGCTGCAGAGTCTTCGGATGAATCTGAGCCACGGCGATGAGCCCTGGGGCGACCTTCGGTGTAAACGATTCGAAGTTCAACTGGGCGGATCATACGATGGGCATGGCGGTAGGTCACATGAATGATTGACCCTGCAAGTAATCGAAAAATAGGAAATTAAAAATATGGGTCAAACTTTAACCCCATTCACTAGAGACTTTGTCAATTAACAAGAAAAGGTTGCAATGGCCAAGGTTGTTGAGGTCAATTGTTTAAATGCTTCTTACCGTCTTGTATTTTGTATGATACGAGTGACATTTGATTCTGAAGGAACTTCCCATTGAACATCAAGTACCAATTGCTGAAATTCGTTTCCGATTCCTGAGCGTAGAGGTCCTTCAGTTCCTTCACGGTGGAGCCTTCGTCGACCACGAACATGACGCTTCTCCCGTACACGTTGGTGACAAATATTTCCATATTGTTTTAGAAAAATGCTGTCTGCCAAGTTATTTCTGCTGATTTCCAGGTGATACTGGCGTTCTAAGAGTCCTTTCGCATATAGGCTGCTGGGCGTAATGAATTCCTGGAAGCTTTGCGACCTACTCGGTAGCACAATAGAATTCGATTGAATCGTGATTTAGCAGGAACACTTGCTTTCTGATGTAAGATGTAAACATTGGATCCCACGATCACCCACTTACTTTTATTGCCTATCAGAAAAACAACGCTGATGTGATGACGCTGATTGTCAAATGATGCCTCAACCCCGCTGCTGGAAAAATCCAGGATGATAGGCCTATGTCCATCATCATCCTCCTCTGTTCTAGCATATCGTCACATGCTGTTTATGCAAAGACACTGCTGGAGAAACCTTGATTACAATCTGGAGACTTGACATGCATCACGTAGAGATATGAAAATACTACGGGGGATGACGCTCATCCCCCGCAAACACACAGAAATGTTGACATCAATCCAAAATATTCAGATTAGCATCTCCGTGAGTAAGAATTTAATTTTGGATTTCGGAAATCCAGTTTGGGCTTTGGATTTAGGTCAGTTTCTCCCGGTTTCAACCGGGTCAAAACCCGAATTCAATGAGCAATTTGTTTGTCTAAAATTGCTAATTTTCAGGAGCATCATGAGATTCTTAAGAAATCAGCTTAAGATAAAACGCAGTTCCAGTGAGTCACACGGCATTTTCTGTTGATTATTATTTAGACTTGTTTGGCATACTCCGCTCATTTGACTTTTATGATTGTTTTGGTTATGCCAATGAAAGGAATAATGTCGAATAATCAAAACGATGAGACAATTGGTCGATGCGAAAGTTACTCTGTGACTTTTCCCACGCATCAACTACGCACTACTTGAAATAACCGGAGCAGGTCACCTTGGGTCATGATTAAAACCCTTAATGCCCCAAGGATTTGTAAAAGAATGGTCTAATTCAAGGTCTATTTCGGCACAGCCAGGAAACGGTTAATCCGGAACATGTTTATGTCCTTGAGAGACTGTACAGAGTTAGTCAGGATATAATGAGATTTGATTGCCAAGTGGCCACGGAGATGACACGGCTTTTAGCGACAGTATTTCCAGAGCACGTACTGATTGGCCCAAGCATAGCTCATTGGTTTGGCCTGCTCGGCGTGGATATGAAGCAAATGGAAAGCTGGTTCTTGTCGGGTTTTGAAGGCCTCGACCCCGATTTCAACCAAAGCTGCTTCTCCGGATGTGGCCACTCCCAATAAACCTGGCCATACTGAAAAGATTAAGCAGGAAGTTAAGTTCCATCCTTGACCTTTGACATTGAACCTTGCGTTAAGAAGGCTTACTGAGTGACAGGAGTTGCATGGTGAGGAATCCAATAGCAGCCACCGCAATTGACAGCCCAATCACAACCAAGATCTGCTTCGCTATACTCAAATCTAAGAGAAATTGAGACAATTAACATTTTGATTTCGCAAAGGCATTGCAATCGGTCGGTATTTTTACCTTTGAACCAGCACCAAAGTTTCTTGGCAATTGACCCCTCCATGATCCCGTGCTGAAGCCCTTTTTCCCATTTTCTTTCTTTAATGAAGGTTCGGATATTTTCTCTGACCTGCTCAAGATCAATTTCATTCGGTAGATTTAAGCTGGCGATCCATTTCTCTAAGTTGTCGCCTTCGCTAAGCTCCTGAAGTTTCTTCAAGAAGGATTCAGGACTGTTTAGTTTCGTTCCAGCGTCTTCTCGCTTCTCCACGATCCTGACTTTTGTAGAAACGGTTCGGTCGAGTTGACTAGAATTGACGGTCTCCAGCTCAATTTCTGAAACGATGGATGGCGTCTTTGGTTCTGCTGGTTTCTCAGCTTCTTCCGTCACTACTTTCCAGGCTCTGAATTTTGGCTTTGGATGTGATGGAGCATTTTCATTGGCTAGTAAATCCCTAGTTGTCACGTCTACTTCCTGTCTGGTCACTACCCCAGCAGGCTCAAGGAGTTCCCGAAGGTCATCCAGGTCAATCTCAGGTGGAGTCGCTAAGCTGGATTTTGGTGATAAGGGAAGCAACTCTTGCAGCTTCTCAAGGCTAATAGACCGTGGCGACTCGAGGCCACTCTTTCCCTTGGCTTCGGGCAAAAGGGCACGGAGATCATCCAAACTGATGGATTTCGGAGGCTCTAGTTCGGCTGTGACTTGGGAAGCAGAGCCGTCAGACTTCATCTGTCGGTGACCGCGCTTCTTCTTTGCCATGTAAAGGTCGTTTGACACTCTTCCGTTTCCGAATTTGAGCATTTTGAAATTCTATTGTTTTAGAAATCTTGAAATTCAAGCTGATAGAATTTTGGTTCTTCAGTGAATTTTGGGAAATCTTAGGTCTTGAAAATGGAGCTTTGTGCTTGTGTATCGCTTCAAAGCATCAGACTGAAAGGACCGTGTAGCTCTCCAGAGCTCCATTTTATCCCCTTTTTCGTTTCCTCCCTGGTCCCACTGCTTTCGAAATTCCGCATATGAGTCAGACAATTCGCTGCAGTTATTCCCTAAAGTTAAGTCACCGCAGTGGCTACTGGTTTCCAAAATGGAACTGTCAAACCTGACAGATGCACGTGGAAAACCGCAGAAAGAAAGCGTGCTGAATTTGCCATATAATAGTAGCCATGAAATTTCCAAATATGGAAATGTAACTGGATTAAAGTTGAATCCAGTTGAAGCCGGAAAGTCTTGGGTTAGGAAGGATGAGTAATTTAGGGCAATTCGGGAAACAGCAGAAATGAAGGTCAAGTGATGGCAGCAGGATTCGGAAAACCACAAAATGCGGAAAACCGGAGACTAGTTCAGTCAACTTTTGATTCCGGGGATTTCTCAAGTGCTATAAAATTCGTAAACGCTGGATTATGCATAAGTGGATTTTCTCACGGTCGAATAAAAAGTCATTCGGAAGTATTTCTGAAAATCAATTCTACTTAAACCCTGTTCTCAGTTTCATTTGGATCCATGCAAATTACGATTTTTGTCTAATTGTTAATGGAGGATGAAAACCTTCATTTTTAAAGAAAGCAAAAGCGAAAAAAAGTAAAAATGCGTGAAGATTCACCCTCGAATCCACGATCCAAAAGACTTCACACAATTATCTTTTTGAGCCTCTTCCCAAGACAAGAATTAACAAAGCGTGAATTTACGGAATCTCCTCTGGATCTGAAAATCTTCCATTTGTCTTTGTCAGTTTTGTAACATCCGCTGGAGATGGTCTGCTGCTTGGCTTAATCATAACCTTAGGAATCGATGACCGATGCAAGAATCCCAGCCTTGACCCTTCACCCTCATCTCTTCCTTTAGTCCATTTCTGGTCTTGCTAAAAATTCATTTGATTTTCGTTTGTAGGTGGGCTAATAATGAGTCATAAAGAAAGGCAGCAATTTCATCCCTCTCCTGCAACAATGTAAGGGATGCGTAATCGTATCCAATCTGACTAAGAATTCTCTCATCTTTTGAGTCACTTTGGACACGGTGATGTAACACTTTCCGCCCAGTGCTCCACCCTCGTCTGTCAGCCCCGAGTGAATCAAGTCGAAAAGTGCGTATAGCCCGTGTAGGAACAATATGCCTTTTAACAATGCACGCAACAATCGCATTCCTTGAAGATTTACAAGCAGAAGATCGTGAAGAAGACGCTTTGGGATTTCACTTTCTCTTGGCTTCGTTCACCCCCCTCGCGATGGCGTTGGGACTTGGCTTCCTCTTGGTTCTTCTGCAGCAAAGAACCAATCCAAAATTCTAGTTTGGCTCAATCACGATCTTCAGATCGAAGATTTTTTGCAATGTAACGTTCGCTTGATGGTGGCTTGAGGTGACGACGAAACAGGGCAATTCCAAGCACTTTATGCATATGCAGGATCAAGAAAAACTGGGAGATTACTAAATCAATCGTCCCCAAATTCCCTGCGTGTAGGTACAACTTGTTTTTAGATACATACTTGTAAAGCAGCTTCAGAATTTGCGTGTGTTTGTCTACTACCAGCAGAAATTAAGGTGGATGCAAATTCCTTTCAGACAGGACACAACAGGTGGAAAAACTTGAAATCGAGTGACCCTTTAGTATTCGGCTCGATTGCATTTTTGCTTTGTCATCCAGTTAGCGTTGGTGTCAATTCACTTGCATCTTTTGATTCCATGGGCATTGTTTCCTTTTAATTGACAGCACAGGTGAGGTAGTGGGGGCAGCAGGTGGTGAAGAATGATGGAATGCACATGGCCACTGCTGCTTCAGAAGCCGAATGAAGCATTGCTTCTATGCCCTTAGCAATCTGTAGAGATGGTGAAGGGGGTACTTAGGGGGTTAGTGTAACCTGATGTAATAAATAAGAGGGGCTTTTAGTCACTTGACTCCGACTCCTGTGTATTCGGAAGCATCCTTGTAAACCTCTGGAGCCACCACCACCAGTAATGCTTCGCTCCCTGAAGATCATCAGCCGAATCAAATGGGGAAAATGAAGATGCTTATGACGAAGCTACTGCGGCTGATTCATAGCCCATAGCCTCATCCACTGGCCATCACAATGGGAAACAATGAATGGAACCTCAAAAACAACATGAGAACCGGAAATCACTTTTTTGACCAAGAAAATCACGACCAAAGTTTACACGATTTATGTACAAACATGGAAGGGGGAGAGGAGTCTGTTTTTTAAAGTTTGTTTAAAGATCCCTGCTGGAGAAGGAGTTGAAGGGTGCATCTGGCATGACGCCGGGGGTGGTCCTTATTGGACGTTCCCTTGCATAAAATTGGGATCATTTCCGGTGACTTTTCTTGACGGTGCTACTACAGGTACAGGAGCTTCGATTTGAATTGGAAAACACCTTCGTTGGTGTTTGTGCTGAGGCAAACGTTGTGGGTCTAATTAAGTCATAAATGCCTGAGCAAGGAGGTGAATAAGATTGTCCTAGAATGGGAAACAGATATGACTTCATGTTCTAAGCTTGTGGAAATGACGAATATTGCTAAGGGTTAAAACCTTCGTAAATCTCAATTTTCTCAGGCCTTTGTCCATTACCAAAAGCGATCCTTTTAAGTGTCAGCATCTTCTCAAAGGGGTTTTATTTGATTTACTTCCTTCGCCAGGATGACTGATTGCCGCAAAAAAATCTTGGAATGCTTGTTTTGCAATGGAGGTTTTACAACATGCAATTTGCAAATATTCTCATAGACGAAACGCCGTCTGAAAAACTTGAAATTTTCATCCAGGTAAAATCAAGATAAATCAAAGATCGTATATAAGAGGGCAAAAAAAAAAATCAAAGATCGGGTTGCTGGGTTTGCATAATTTTGGATTGATTGATTTCTAATGGCTGACGGGTTTTTGCTATCTTGATTTTTAATTTGTTTGCGTTCATTAGCCTATTTCCACGTGCTTTGGTTGGTGGTGTTTTAATTGAAATCTTGAGTGGTCCAGTCTACAGTTTTACTACTGTTCTACTCATCTCTGTTGGACCAATGAATGATGGATCTTTCTTATTCATCTATTCCTAATGAAAAAAGATGCGAGAGATGATGATGATGGTCCAAGTTGAATTCCTGTTTCCAAGGCTTTAATTTATGCCTTAGAGTTTCCCGAAGGCAATCCCTTGTGCTTCATAGAGTGCCAGATGCTCCATGTAAAAGATGCAGGTTAGCCTGGACTCGTCTTCTGTTCATTTTCGTTTATCGTTAAAAGGATTTCGGGGATGAACCCTTTAAAACAAGCTTGGTAGCCTTGGACAGTGCTATTAATACCGACTCCTTCATTTTCAAAACAAGGCTTCTAAAAACTTAAACTTTCTGTCCCATTTCTCAAGCTATAAGATACACTTCAAAATAAACTAATCGTGATGAATTGGTCCAGGAAGGAATGTGTAAATCCAGAGACTTGATGCACTTCTGGAGTTCATTTTGCAGAAGTCTCTAAACCATATACGGAGTTAAACGAGATACTAGACCTAAATATTTGGGAAACTTTTCCGATGAAGTTTATACTTTAATGGGTTAAGGCCCCCCCATAATGTTTTCTAAGGGCGTGTACCCTTTGGTCTGTCGCCATTTCCCATTGCCTTTCTCCGTCCCTTAAATTTCCAACTTGTGCATTCTAAGATTTTTTGGTTTTTTGAAACTTTCCGAAGACGGATGTGTCTGTCTTGGGTTTCAAAAGGGCCAGTGTTGGTGGGAATGTTCGGGAGGATCTGGGTGGGTACTTGTATTTGGCGTTAGTGCCAGAGCCCTTGAGAAGTTCCTTTTTCACAAAGGAAAAGAAGGAATTCGATCCTTAAGGAATAAAGTTCCAAGGATCTAAAGTCCATAAGGGTTCCGAAGAAGTGGTCCAAGGGACTCTTAAGACCCGAGAAATTTCGGTATAGAGAATTTCCTTGGGTGAGCCCATTTTTACAACCCTCCAGGGTCCTTAGCTAAAATATTTCCTTCCCTTGTCATTGTCTTGTCATACCTAATTGTTTGCTAAGGATTTGAGAGGAGGGAAGAAGGAGACCAAGCTCCCACCGCAGCCCTAGATAAGCGAGATGAAGTCGAAAAGGCAAAGCTGTAGAGATTCTTTTGATGAAGGTAGACGAGAGAGACAATAATGAAGGAGGAAGGTGTTTTTCGTTTTTTATCATCTTCATACCATGGGATTGTTGGAGCATTGTTGGCTGGGATTCTTCAGGAAAGAGCAAAGGATTCAAAGACCCCTCAGACCGACGTACTGTTATGTAAACGCTTGAAGCAAAATCAACTGAAGTTGCCTCAAGCTCCGAAAAGAACTTCATGCTAGATCAACTGAAGAGGAAAGAAGATCGTGGGCTCGAAGATCAAGAAATCAGACGAGGATGTTGGGGCAATGGACGATCTTTCAATCCACAAAGAGACCATGCAACAAAGACTGTCGCTCATGGACCCGCGCCGAGTCAAAATGGCCAGGCGTCTCCCTTTCTTTCAGTCCTCATGGACTCCAAATTCGCAACAAAAAAAAACAATGAGCACAACTGTTCCAGAAAATCCAGGGTGAAAGCATATGCTAATCATAAAGGTTTTTATTTCCACGCTCCATTGTTGAGAGTGCAGATGCGTGTTTGGAGGGTGGTGGGAATTGCCGGGTATTATCCATTCAGGACAATCCAGGACACTCTGAAGCATCTGCTTCTTCTACGGGCGACGGAAATGAATGAGACTCGTAGTCATGACTACGACCAGCGTGTTCCCCCTCCCCCACGGCCCACGTCGCTTTGGCGCATTCTTACTACACTGCACTACTGCATTTTACATGCACTCATCCAGCCACGAGGGATTCCAGAGCGCTGGCAGCGTCGTGCCGTCGGATCTTCCCCCTTGTGGTTCTTTCGAAGCTGCTTTGAAGCAAAAAAGTTTTCCGATTTGACGTTGCCGTTTCTTGTGGTGGGTTAACTTCACCCTAGCTATGGAAGAGCTATGCGTGTCGCCGCGAGAATGCTGCTGCATTGGATAGTATTTTGGAGGGGAGCATTTGCTGGTGGTGGATCTGCTCGAAGCTTTTGTCGAATCTCGAGAAAACCACCAAAGGGGTAGACAGCGCAGAGACTCAGAGAGCGACGACGTTTTCGGAGTCCGCGAGCATTTCTTAATTGTATTTCGGAGCTATTTATTAAACCACCGAAGAGGTTCTTTTCCAGTGGATTTTACCAACTAAATTAGTTTATTAGTGACGAGATGTAAGGATGATTAACACTCCAGCAGACGGAAGGGAAGACTTTTACAAAACACAAGGATTTTTATAGTCCAAGGGAAAGTTAAAAAATCAACGTCCGCACAAGCAGCGTCGACGCTCAACATCAAAATCAATCTTTAACACTGGTAAGAAAATTCATAAAAAAAATTTCGACGAAAAATATTCTTTCCATTAGGTTAGTTTTCGTGTTCTTTCGTATTCCTACAAGAATTCTTGAAATTTTGAAAAATTGCATCCATTTCGGGTGTGAATTTGCACCAATTTCATTTGTCAACGCTGATGATTCTAATGATTCAGCAGCGTACCTTAAAATCTTTAACTTCCGCCTGTTGATGTCACCCAAATATGGCAAAAAGGAAGGTCAATTCATCATAACTTTTGTGCGATCATCGAAATCAATTCGTCACTACTGGTTTTGTATTACAAAGCAGCGATCTCTCTTTAATCAATTCGGAGCGGAAGTGACAATCTTTGACTTTTCTTTGTCACAGCGTGGTTCTTCAGACGCTGGTTTCTGAAAGATAAGAAGAACTTGGCGTCGATCAAGACGTCAGTGTCCATGACTGTGTTTTTGTTGTTGCAAAATTCATGACCCCTGGCCTGTATGGTCTGTATAATATAGCTCATAAACATCAATTAAATTAGGATCTCATGAATTCGAGATTGAGTCCTTTGTTTCATCATTGAAAGACGACACATTTGTCTCCAGCGTGTCCGGTTGTCCAGAGTCTGGCTTTGACCGCAACTTCAGCATTTTATAGATGGAGGGAAACTAACCGCAAATGGCCGTTTTGCATTAATTTTAACGAACTGAACCCGAAGGTTCGAGCGCAGAGGCCTTGTCTTTGGCTTTGTTCTTCCGAAAAATTAGTTTAATCATGAATCGTGTGTGTGCTTGGGAATAGTAATTAATCCAATGGCTTTATCACGTCCATGAATAACGTTTCAATTTCGGCAATTTTGCCTACTCTGCCTCTGCTGCAGGTTGGCAACAAAAGGTGCAAAAATTGCAATCCCTCAGCTTGTGTAATGGCCAACTTGCGGAAGCTTGTTTCTTTTCTTTTAGCATTTTATTTTATCAATAGGAAAATTCGACTAGCCTACTTCACGTTTCTTTATCGCTTTCTTTTGTCAATATTAGACTCTACATTGTGACAATTTCGTGACTTTGAAATATGTATGCAAAAAAAATCAGCTCTTCAAACGCTGTTGTAAACATAAGAACAGCTAGCCAGTGTCCATTGTCTTCAGCATTTTGGGAAAGATAAATCCTATCATAAAAACCTTCCGGAGCTTTGGAAATCTCGTACTTGATTGTGCAATTCCCTAAGCCTTGAGCGGTCCTTAACAATTCAAACTTTGTAAAAATTATTGCAAAATTGATTGTCCCTTTTAACGACCTGTGTCGTAGGAAGTCATAAATTGACATAAGCCGAGAAAGTTTAAAGGTGACCTTTCCAACCACCAAAGACGCTTTGTTTGCAAAATTCCGACTTAAAATACTTTGATTTGATATTTAGCTACAGAAATTAGCTACATGGGCTATAATGTGCGTTTCTAGCAAACATTCTGGCACTGGAGATTCACTTAGCTCTGCCTAGGAATGGCAGGATATTATTATTATTGTAAACACGAGTCCATATTACAAGCGCACATGTGTGCATTATGACTCTCATTTTTGCAAATGAGGTTAACAGTGTTAAATGGAAATTGCATGTTTGTTAAATTTCAAGTCTGCATCACCATGAATGGAACTCTCGACCTGTTCCATTGTTTAGTCAAAAAAGTACGTATTTTTAGCAAAGGTGAAAGGGGCTTGAGGAAGCGTCCCATTTTTAGAAATCATGGCGACGGGACCTTCCAAATCCCAAAGGCTCCGGGCTGACGGTTCAAGTCCCACTTGACAGCGTCATGAAAATATGCAGGCCCTTCCACCATTTTGGAAATTTTTGGGACACTCAAATGTCAACCTCATCTGGCTTGCACGTGGACCCGGGTGACAGTTGTAAAGTATCCTTTGTTCAAAAGTTTTTAAAATTTTATCCAAGCAAGCAGGTGCATCCTCCCTCCATTTTGCATTGGTCTGGATTCTACTTCCGTCTGAAATGCACTTCCTTCTTTTTTAAATGAAGCTTTGAAGGTTGTGTGTAACCTATAGAAATAAAGCAGCCCAGGAAATGCATCCTCCGTCTGTCGCTGCAACTGCAGCTCTTTTGATGTAACTTGAAGCTGTCGCAGTTGCTCCTTGAAGCGGCAGTTGCACAACACAAGGGAAATAAATCATATTAAAAAGCATATTAGAGTGTAGAGTAGACAATCGCTTCAGACAGAGTCAAAGGACTTTGAAATTAAAGCTCCTTTTTAACATTGGCATTTTTTGTAATTAAAAACTTCATCTTGGATGACTGCAGGAGGCGATGAAGTCAGCGATTGACTCCTCTCGCGGATATTGAATTGCATTAGGCCCTTTAAATTGAATCATTACCAATGCAATCTTTGCCAATTTCCCAATCGCAGTGAGTGTTCGCTCGTCAGCATCTTTTTTTTTACACTTGAGTGAGTGCAAATCCACTGCGTGAGAATTCACACTTCCTTACAAATTAAGATAATTTTGATAACCAGAAGCAGTTTAGCTCCTTAATTTGTTTTTGGAATTGGTCATCAAATTCATCAAATCAATCAGAGCAGCTCAATTTTGCAATTCATCAACGCTGCTCCTTATCTTCGAGAGTTTTATTCGATTTTATGACTTCTTCGGTTCAGGTTTTTATGAGCCTTTGTCAAGATTCCAATTCCCATTGGTCGTCGGAGTATCAGTTTCATTATAAAGGTCCAATGAGCCAATGAGATCCGCTGACTTCCATTTTCGGCATCCTCGTGGTCACTTCAATCGGGAACAATGGACTTCTAATTGCCTTTCTTTGACGTGTTCGTCAAGAATCTTAAAACACGCTACATACCTCATTGTGCATTTAAAATTAGAAACTCTTAAGGTGTGCTACAGGAGCGTCCTTCTGATTGGTTAGTTGATCAAAACCTATAGCCTCTTTAGTCGTTTAGTTTGACAACTCCTCGACTCTCAAAAGTGACACGACGACGACATCGTTCCACAAGATCAGGAAGATTCCTTCGAATTCGTTCCGTGAGACAATGACTTCAACTTTTTTGCATCAGAGACTGAAAGGGATAAAGAACGTTTTTATTCTTCGCCCGAGGTGTGGGAGGGCAATTTTGCACTCTCGAGATCAGTACAAAAAGATTAGCAAACGCGATTGTTGCAAATAACACGGGCCACAGTCCATAGGAGACTGTAATAATAGAATATCCCGATTGAAACGGATCTCTCTTTGTTCTACAGCAAAGCATATTTCCATACGAAAACGTATTTTGCCATTATTAAGGTAGAATTAGCATAAGCCTGGTACTTTTATGAACTGTGGTTATGGTCTTGGGTTCAAGATTTTTGCACAAATTCTCACGCCAATCTGGCATGTAGGCGTTATGCATTTTTTTCCTATAAAAACGCAGGCTGAATCATTCCATTGTTCTTTTGCGCGCGAGGACTGGGTTTAACGTAGGGCTAACGTTGAAACTGGTATGGCGCTTGTCCTTGTCGTAAGTGACTACGACAATGTCGTCATGCGTCGCCGTTTTTTCCTTTACGTATTTTTGCCGAGTCATGTTGAGTTAGCTAATAAAAACGGCGTGATTGGTGTTGAGGAAAAAGCAAAGATTTTGTTTCATCTATGAAAGACTACTGTTTGCAAAGGCTTCTTTCGAAGGGATGAAGTGGTGCAAAAAATTGGCAAAATTCAAGAGGGGAAGTGGAGGACAAGGACATGGGGATTTGCTGGGGGGTTTTTAGTATGCTTGTACGAGGTCCCAATTAAATCTTGTAACTGGCAAAGTGGCTTAATTCCTGTGTGGCGATGTGATGGCCAGCATAATTTAGCAAAGGGAATTAAGAAGTAGTATGATGGAGAATCTCCACTGCTGATAACTTCTGCACTTGACATCTGACTTTAGACTGGGAAGGGTTGCAAATCATCTCTCTCGCGCTTTTGCTGACTAAAGCTCGAATGGATATCAATTGGAACTGGACTTGTGAGAGGGTCAAGGGTCAGCTCCTTCAGAGCATCTTCAAAGAGTGACATTGACACATATTGATATCGTGCAATTCTGCTCAAACACACTTCTTCATTTTTTTGATTAGTGAGTGAGAGGGCGAATGACGGAGCTTCAGCATCAACTCCAACTCCAACAGCAATTGCAATTGGGGTGAGGAAAAACGATTTTGAAACTCGGCCATGGCTAACATTTGAAAATTGGCGGGCGGGGAGTGTGGCGACATTTCACCAGAGGGCATTGCCCTTTTAAAGCTTGTCTGGAATCTAAACTCCTCCTGGCCATATTGTGGACATTTGAGTAGGATTTTGGTAATTTTAGACACCAAATGGAAGGAATTGAGACAATCCACAAACAATTGGATTGGCTACAAATCTATTAATAATTGGTCGATATCTTATGGTATTTTAACTAAAAATTTATTTTTTAAATTTCAGAAAAAGGGAAAAACCAGTTTACAAAATGCCACCAGCCATATCGGCCGTGCTGTCCTTCATCCCCACGAACATATGGAAGATGATAAAGAAGTTCGTGAAGGCCGAGAAGGTCGTCACGTTCGACACTCCGTTCAAGATCTCTACCAAGTACACTCCAGCGCTCATCGTTATCATCATGTGCCTCAGTTTTGCCAATCAGTTCTTCAGGAATGTGGAGATTGACTGCACCTCAAGCACAGACACGCCAAGCTCTGGCAGTGGAAGCCGCGGAGGCGGCTACGGCGGCGGCTCCGAGTCTGAACTGAACAACTACTGCTGGAACTATGAAACGTTTCTTGTAGCAAAGGCTCTCGAGCCCCGGATGCGGGGGAAGGTGACATACCCAGGGATTTGGAGCTACGTCCGCGGAGAGGATGAGCTCGTGAAGCAAAAGTACTACAAGTATCTCTGGTTTGGACTGGCCAAGATCGCTGTTGTGGCATTCTTCCCTCTGTTTCTGTGGAAGCTGAAAGGGATAGCGGACAAGATCAAGTCTCTGACGGAAGTTGGCCATCACCCGACAGAGGACGAGCAGGATGCCACGCGTGCAGCGTACTTTATCGAAACCGTCGGATTCAACCAGGGGCTGGCAAGCTACTACTTTTTCTGCAAAGTTCTCGCCCTCCTGACACCGCTGTTTAATTGGTTATACTTATCTGGCTTCATTGGGAAGCAGTTCCGCTATTACGGGGTGGAAGTCTTGATATTCATTATGGACGGAGGGGACCCTTGGCCTAATCCCATGGACGCTTTGTTCCCGAAAATTGCCAAATGCGAATGGGCCAAATACGGTTACACCGGAGATCTTGAAGTCAAGGTAAAGGTCCTAACTTTGAGTTCTAATTCTCCATCTCTTTGGAAATGAATGACAAAAGTGTACTACCATTTTTTTGATTATTTGCAGGCTGCTCAGTGCCAACTTCCGATGAACAATTTCACCCAATGGAGCTTCTTCTTCCTCTGGTGGTGGATCGTCTTCGTCATTGTTATCAACCTCATGCATTTCGTCTACTTTGTGTTCTTCATCTTCCCACCTTGTCGGAAGTATACTTATCGCCGCTTTGTCGCTAAAGTTTGTCGTGAGGACATCGAAATGGCCAGGACTTACACCGTTCTCACGTCCCGTGGAAAGGAGACCAAATCCCGAAGTATCAACAAAATTATCTCACTCAAAATCAGCTACGGGGACTGGTTCATGCTCTACTTCCTTGAGAAGAACTTGGTCGACTACCAATTCCGCTCGTTTATTCGGAAACTCGCCGTCACTGCGAATCCAGTGCTTCAGCTCAAACCACCGGAACAGAATTACAGCGATGCAATCACTGCCCATGGTCTCCCCGGGGCTCCACTTCCGGTCCCCGGAGACGAGCAGTTGACAAATCCGAATAACCAGATTGGCTTCATGGAGTCCATGCTCAAAGGAGCTCCGCCCAATTACGTCTCTTGTGACGAAAGTGACTCGACCCTGTCCACGGTTGGGTGTGAGACTGCCGAAGGTGATGGCGGGCACGGGAGAGCAATGGCCATGGCCATGGCCATGCCCCCTGGCCCTCCTAAAATGGGTTTCACCTTTGAACTCCCACCGGAGACACCCAAATCTTTCACCATCTCGCCACCAATCAAGGTGGACAGACAGAGTAAAATCGGTCCGCATTCCGATGGGAAGGGCAGTGTAGGGTCAAAGAGGGGTCAAGCTCCTGCGAAGCCTCCGATCCGACCTAAGCCTAAATTCCCAAAGGCACCGAGTCACCCTTACCAGGGCAGTTCCTCCAAGGCTGGCCATAGTAGTTATGGACTTGATGAAGAAAACTGGGACTAGCACTACGCTTATTTAGCCTCCATTTTACAACCCACACAATTATAGTCTTAAATTAATCACAAAACTTAAATGCAATCATTCTCATCGGGATTACAAGAGTGTTAAGGAGGGTTAAAAGGTTAAGTCATCATGCATTCCCGAAGCTACGCAAACAAGCAGCGTTGATCAAAGTCTGCTAAAAGGACGTAGAGCCATAAAACTTCCGTCATCTTGTCGATGTCGCATTCCTCTCTCTCAATTTTATCCTAAATTAAGGAATTGTTAATTATAGTTAATTTATTCTGTACATATTTTAATACTTCTCTCAATTTTTAAACACTTTGTACTTTTATAAAGCAGAGAACAAATACCAATAACTGTCAAATTTTCGTTAACTGAAAACTGTCAAAATTTCGTTAACTTTGAACTGACAAATTTTTCATTCCTAATGAAACCGTTTCAAAAAATTTCAATCGGCATTTAACTTTAGCAAATTCGGCCTTTTGTGCATTTCTCTAAAAACCGCTAAGCTGTCTGCGGTTCTTTTTCTAAAAACGAGGTGTGAAAAATCCTTTAATTGTCCAGTTTTTACCAACAAAAAAACACCAGTGTATTTTTTGTAAATGCAACATAAGTTACTTTCCCATTGCTCAATTATTTTTTTAAAAAAAATCAATTGTAACCCGGAAATTCTTTGAGCTCAAGAAAATATTGTTGTTTAGCGTCTCTTTTTAATAGCGATCAAAAAGTTAATTTTTCGTAACTTTTCTACTAAATCTGACACGAAGGACAAGGGTCGAATGACAAAATCCATTGTGATGTAAATGACTAAACTATAGGGGCTAGTTAATCGACTGTACAGAAACAAAGGGAATCAAATATGCTAATCTACTCTAAATCTGGCCAAAATTAATTTTACAATTTCATTCTCTAAATCTAAATTCGGAATGAAAATTCCTCCTGTAGTTGCTCTCAATTTAATCTGTCCTAAGTTGTTTCTATTCATTAAACGTTTGTTCTAAATTTTAATTTGGCGTAATTGAAATTTTATTTCAAGGTTTTGCCACAGGGAGCGAGGAATCAGGATTTAATTAAAAACTAATTTAAGAGTGGTTAAACATCAATGCAAGGACACAGGACTTTTTAGTGATATGTAAATAATTCTAATTGAATTTGTATACTGGATGTGTTCAAACAAGGATTAAGTGGTTACGAATTCTGAACAAAAATAAGACAAAATTGTTAAATAAAAAATACCGTCCGCTGTTGGACTTTTTTTTAAAAAAAAGATTTTTTTAATTTTAATTGAAAACGTTCCTAATCACCACTACACCTGGTTTCCATACTTGATAAATTAAAGAGAAAAAATGAATTTTTGAGCGGAGTTAAAGCGTAGGAAAGTGAAGATAAAAATTTTATCGCTGGGAAGCTGATAAATGAAAAGCTGATTTGTCATTTTACAAAATAATCTGCAAATGATGAGTCGCTGAAAGCGTCAGGTTCTCAAAACAATGGAGACACGCCTAGAATACTTCACGCTCGAAGAAGAATCGGAAGTAGACGAATTTGGTACACTAATACACGATTTAGACCTCCTAACCTGAAAAACTTTTAAAACAAGGATTTTTCATTTTTCAAAATTTGACTTTCCAGTTGCAGAGGATCCGAATTACAGACGAAAATTCTTTTGGTATGATCTGGTGGAGAAAGCTGTTGATGCTAAATTCCAGAAGCAGCTTGGTGGTAGCCGCCATTGTCAGCGGGGCTTCATTGGCGCTAGAATGCAAACTCATCTTGAGCTACGTTCAGAACGGTCATTACCTTCCGCTAGCATGGACGGGGGCATTGACCTTGATCTTAGGAATGATCAACGTTTACTTCCAGCTCATAACGACGAACAGCAGAGGGAGAAACGTGAACCCAAATGGAGAGCTTGATTATAATCATCACCGTCGCCATTTCCGGATGCTGCCGTTGGTCCAATCTACCTCGCTAATGACCAAAATTGCAACTGTAACTAACTATATTTTTGTCCTGGCGCTCGCATCTCCGGTTTTCAAGTAAGTTTTCAAGTAAGCACTTTGGTGCCTTTGCCTTTATGGTCAGGGTCAGTAATTTCGGACATTTCCTCTAGCTTATTTCATCTCTGGAGTGACGTTGGCAAGCGGGCGAATGACCTTCGCCGCCCTCTTGTTCTCAGATCACAACCTCAGCCAACGATGTAAAAATGTATTCCAAGGATTATTACTTTAGGAATTTGATTTTCTGCTGACCAATTGATGCTTTAGATCGGAGATTCAAGCGGTGGAGACGACCTTGGAATTGAGCCTACGTCGCTGCTACACGACGCTTCTGGAGCTCCTATGCAGATTTGTAACATTTGGCTTAGCTCAAGTTTTTATTTACGTCCATTACGATTACTACGACCTGGAAGCTGACGATCGGGATGAACTTGAGCTGAGTGAATACGGTAAATTCATGGCAATTCAATATTGAATTTTGAAAAAATCAAGCTATTCCTGTAGGAATTCGGGCATATACGATTCTCTGGAGCGTGCTTACAATCTCTTGGATTTGTGTAAGCTACGCTTCCATGAATCAGAACTATGCAAAAGCTCTCCAGTTCCGGGACAATCGGGAATTTGGAACTGCCATGAATTTCTCACTGGCTAAAAATGATATTGGGACTGCGATTCAATACGCTGGGAACTTAGCATCAGTTGGTAAATCTGCCACGCTGATCTTGAGTTTAAAGAGAGTTTCCTACAAGGTTCTTAATCATTTTCCAGGTTTTCGCTTGTATTCCTTGGCAATTCTGATGTCGACGATTCACCTGATGACCTTGACCGGATTTATCCCTATAGTGTACCTGAGTTTTCACCTACTTGTCAATCTAATGCCAACGAGGTCAAGGTTAAGATTCGAAAATGGCCAGTTACCACCTCCGCGTCATGGTCTCACTTCCAAGGTCACTGACCTCATCAGTCGGTGGATCAACTTGTTCTGCCCGCATGACATCAAGCTCGAATGTCACTTCCGCTTCACCCTCATTTTCACATTGCTCTACGCTTTGATTCGGATTGCTGTGATAGCTAGCTCCTGGACAAACACGGACGCAAGCGTAGAAAGGAATTCGAACGAATCTGACATTCTAGGAAATTCCACCTCAGTATTCCAATTTGCTCAAAATTGCCAAGCGGAAATGCCTACACCGATCCAAGTTCCGTTTCTGAACACAGTCACAAAGTTCATTTTCCAAATTTTGACAGTAATCTCTCTCCACTGCTCCCCAAGGAGAAATCTCTTCCAAGTGGATTTCGGTGTTGGAATATTGTTCACAATCCAGTATCTCATTGGGCTCTTGGTCATGTTCAAATCCAAATCAGGAATTCGTTTTGAATCTGAATTTCCAGTAAGGATTGGCTACAATTGGTGGGCCACTTGGCTCTCCAAGGACCTAGACAGAGTGGACACATTCGATATGCGGAAAATTGTGCTCTGCATCATCCTGAATGACGAAGAGATTCAGCATTTAGCAAGACACTGTCGTCAATGGTCGTCACTTTTTTGTCGCCAGAGGAGTCAACGACCCGCATTGGAATCTGAAATGGAGAAATTGTGGACATTTTCCCAAACCAAAGCGCAAATCGACATTCTCTCTCCGAGTAAAGAAAGGCTCGAGCAGCTAATTGAAAGAAGAAAAATTATGCGAAATACAGCAGAAGTTGATGTCAAACTGACTGGGTTTTTGGAATTCGTATTGCGGCATTATGAATTGGATAGTGCAACGGTGGTCCTTGTGCTGTACGCTCTGATGAACTTTGACACAAATGTGGAACGAAGCAGCTCACTTCGACTCTATTACATCAACCTCATCATGGAATCTACAAATACGCTACACCTCGTTTCTGAAATGCGCTTCGAAAATACAGACGCCTAATTTTATACAGTTATAGAAAGTTAACATCTATGGAAGATTATAAATACATTGCTAAATTGATTCTAAAAACGGCTTACAAGCTGATGATAAAGTTGGAAATTAGTGATTGTTGCTCATCTTTTTTTCTGTCCAGTTAGCTGCTGGAGTATTCTCGTACGATCCATATCAAATCAATGCTCACAGTCTAGGCGGTCATGATTTCAATCAACCACGGCCGCTTCATTTCGATTTGGCCAGCTCAATCCCCGCGGGGCACTAGGGGTGCCCATTCAACTGCCACCCATTCCAAAAATGGGACGTTATGATCCAAAGGCGCCCAATACGTGGCCAAGTTAATGTCAAATAAACTGAACAAATCATGATCATATAGTTGAAGAATGATGAAGTATTGCATTTCAATCAATTTGGTAACTTTTGGTGTTAGATTTCTTCTGCATAGTCTTCATAGTCGAAGTCTTCACCTCCATATTCGCCGCTGTATCGCCCTTCATACAAATCCTCCTCTTCGGTGTCATCTTCGACGTCTTCCCATTCTTCATATTCGTCCTCATCCTCTTCTTCCTCGCCTTCATCTTCAAATTCATCTGGAAATTCTAAACGTACCAAGTATGAGCAATTTCCAGTTGTCTTGTATAAATCGTTTACCAGGAGATAAGCCTCTGCCTTCCTTTAATGCTTGGACTTTGGCAAGTAGTTGCTGCATGAATCGCTTTTCTTCTTTCGCTTTCTGACGTTCATGTCTCTCCCTGGCTTCCTTGGCTGCAGTGAGCCTCCGTACGAGGAAGACATTAAAGTCTTTTCCTAATTGCGTCGACGGGATGAGCCTTGACACTGCGTCAATCGTTCCAGTGTCCCCTTGAGTTCCTTCAGGAGGTATGTCAGCAAATGCAGAAAGCTTACGCTCCACGACCTTAGGACGCTTCTTCTTTCTCCTACGTTGCTTTTCCATTTCGTTGATTTTCTATTTAAACATGAAAGCAACCGACGATTAGAATGCTTGAGCACAACTCGACTGTCCCCTTACGAAGAATGCCCAGTCAATTTCCCAATATGGCTTTTCCAGGGTCAGCAACTTCCGGCGTCGCATCATTTCCTCCCTCTTATCCGCTAAGATCTAAATTCAATGGATGATTAAACTAATGTCTTGAGTAATTCCAGCATTATTACAATATTCTTTTCGTCAGCGTGTGCCAGTTTCCAGCGAAGACACGAGTTGTCCTTCATGAGCTTTTGCATAAAGTTCCACATTATAGGCATCAAGTACGTCCGGCACATTTTGATGAGGTTGTTCAACTGTTCCTCCAAATGATTATGAAGGCGGCTTCGCTCACTGGAAAACAAATCTTAATAAAATAAATTAAATTAATTAATTAAATAAACTTACACCAAAAATTGATTGGCAAGATGCCGCATCTTCCTTGCAGCGTCAGCCTTCGCTGCTTCAATTTCTTTGAGGAGCTCCTGAATTCGAGCCAATAGGCGAGCTAGTTCTAACCTGTATAAAAGGGAATTTCGTAATTCACTTGTTTAAATTTTTCAGTTTCGTTGCTCACATCATGGATTCGAATTCCAGAAGTTTTGTACGAACTTCTGCCAGTTCTTTTTCAACCTCGGCTATCCGACTCTCGTATTCTTCCAGGCGCTTTTGCAATTTTGCCATTTGCTCTGCCACTGCTTTTGCAATTTCATCCTGGATTTCTTTGATTAAATTCCTGGAAAAAGACGAATGAAAGGAAGAAGAACAACGTTTTGACCAAATTGCCTTACTTGAATTTCTCTATAAGTTCTTCCAAGTCTTCGATATTGTCATTGAGGTAATCACGATAGAGAGCATTGTCCAGTTTGTGATCCAGCATTTCTTTCGTAATGAACCATCCTTCGACTCGCTTCTTTCGGGCAAGTACTCGGAGTTCGTAAAGGTTACGGATGGCATCGATAAGCTTCTTGTACAAGTCGGTGAGAGTGTGGAGGGGAGGAGCTAGTTCCTTGACCTTAGTCTTCTTTTTCTTCTTCCGTCCCTTACGCCCCTTGCGCTTACTCTTGCCTTTTCGTCCACGGCGAGAACGTGGAGGGGGCATCGTTACTAAATAAAAGGCGACAGTTTTGTTTCACTTTTTTTAATCAAACGACTTTTTAAATGTGTACTATACCTTGAGTTTTGGTGGCAAGAAACGTCTATCAAGTCAGTCACGACGTAAACTATCCACTTCTTGTCATTCGGGAATGTAAAAAATAGAATGAGCGTTTGGTGACTAAAGTTTGTTTCCGAAGTCAGTTTGGTGACTGCTAGGAACTAGCGAATTTTCAACGTTTTGACCATCGTTATTTTGATCGGGGCGTCGCATTACGGTTGCTACTACGTTTTGTTGGATTTGTTAAATCAAGGTCAAAACGAATCAATAAAGGCTTCAGAAGGAAGGAATCCTTTCTTCATAATTTTCTTCACTTCAGTTAAAACCATTTTTCGAAGAATAAGTTCAAAACAAGATGGCAGCTGTGACTACTGGAGAATCTCCTGCTGGAAAGGCTGGATATGTTTATTTATGCGTAATATGCGAAGAGCTGTTCATTGTAGTAAGTGTTTCATTGTAAAACCTCAATCAAACCCAATTGCAAGTTATGTTAACTTTACATTCAATCGTAGACGGCAGCGACTTCATGTGGCCATAAATTCTGCAAGTACTGCATCACGCTTTGGAACAAGTACAATTCCCTTTGTCCAGTTTGCTCTCGCGACATCGGGACTTTGACCATGGTTCCAGAAACAGACAAACTGATTGAGCACTACTACACAACAGCGGCTCCAGCGGTTCGCAACCTGCGTATGGACGCGGTACAAAAGCGAGAAAGCATAGCTGACGAAAAATTTTATAACAACCGGGAAACCCACATCGAGGCACTGTCCTCACTCGTCGAATACTTCAGACCAAAAGCTGAGCATGACTCGATCAAGCATCAACGGCAAACAAAACCTGCCAAGCGAGCGGTGTCTGAAAGTGGGAAGAAGAAAAGCATTGCTCGGGTGTTGAAAGACTCGGAGAAACTCGAGCAGCAGTTAGATAACATCTACTCTAAAATTGCTGTGACAGAAAACAAGTTGACGTCTCGCGAGGATCAAGTCGTAAAGCGCCTGTGCCAAGCCATGGTGAAGGAGCTGGATGGAGCTACTGGTGTCTTGCACCCGGACGTAGCTGCACCATCCGCTAGACCACATACTGTCATTGGAAACACTCCATCGAAACGAGATGGACAGCGAGTGTCCACAGCCAAAAGTAAGCTAACGAAGTTAGCTTTGTATAACGGGTGGTGTAATTCAAACGATTGTAATTTGCTGTCTAGCACCGACACCAGCTCGGAAGATTGGGACTGCGGTTCTGTCCAAAGTGGACTCAGCAGTTTCTATTCGTTCAGCTGGCAAACCACAGGAGCAGCTGGAGATTGATGCTCTTCTTGAACTGACTGATGACGCTCTCCAAATTGATCAATTTCTGAAAACTTTCAGTTTTGAAGCAATGACTAAAGCGGCTGACAAGGAAGTAGGAATGGCAGAGAAAGATGATTTCACATCCATGTTGGATGACGAAACCCTCCAGTCCAATACTTCTAAACTCGTGGCTGTTGACTATGAAAGCATTTCCGTCAAATCCGATTTCAAGATTCATCCAGAAGTTCAGAAATACCTGGAGAAGAGCAATGTCACCATCAGGCCACGTATTCCGGAATCCAACGGAACGCAAACCTCCAAGTACCAAAGTGTGACCGAATCTGACTCATTTCATAAGAAAGGGTTACACCCAGAGGCCTCGGATCTGAAAAATTTCAACACCGAGAACTCCGAAATTACTGCAAGCAGTGACGAAGCTACGACTGAAAGCAATAATCTGACAAACAAAATTTTGCGCTGTCGTGAATCCTTGATGGATCTCAAGCAAAAAGCAGAGCATCAATCGGGCTTACCGCATGTCGAGCTGAAGCCGCAGTCTGGATTCGCTGATCAAGATAACTTTGTTGAAGATTTCGAAAAGTATGGAGGGATGGGGGACTTCATGCAAGAGTTCTTGCAAGGACAATCGCTTGCCGATAACGACAATCCGCTTCCAATCTTTGGACCTGAGCTGTCACGCCCATCAACTGGACAAGAGCCATCACGCCCGTCAACTCGAATGCTGTTGCTTGAGCATCACGACATGGATCGCCGTTCAAACACATCTATGTCTGCAGGAAAGGAACCCATCTCGGGACTCGTCCCTATCCTTCCTGCTATTCCATCGCGTGAAATCAAGAAACAGGATTCGGCTGATCAACGCAAACGAATTGGTGATGGGAAGAAACAAGTCACTTGGAAATAGCAGCACACAAATATAAAAAAAATCTAATCATTCCACAATATGTTAAATGGTTTCTAAAAATATTTTGTGTAATTACAAATCTAAGAAACATGGTTGTAAGTTGTAATTTTTAATTCATTTAAAATTGTAATTAAGGCAATTGTAGTTTCTTTGGGATTCAACTCGATGAAGTGGCTTGAAATCGAACGAATCGTCGCCAACGGTCGTCACAAGAAAAATTATGCGAAATTCAGCAAAAATTGATTTTTAAAACCCCAGGTTTCTGGTATTTGTATAGCGACATTATGAATTGGATAGTGCAAGGTCATTGTGCTGTACGTTGTGATGACCTATGACACAAATGGTGGAACGAAAGCACATCATTTCGACTCTATTGCATCAACCTCAAGGAATCTACAAATGCGCTTTCCACCTTGTTTCTGAAATGCGGTTCGAAAATGCAGACATTTACTTTCACAGGAAATTAATATCGACTAAAAGATTGAAATTGCTGGACTTGATTTTAAAAATTGCTTTTAGAATGGTTTAAGACTGACGATAAAGTTGAAAATGAGTGTTACGGTTTGTTAAAATTTTTGATTATTGTAAAAATCCGGCACTTATTACACGTCTTTAGGCAGAAATTGTTTACAGCTTCCTCCACTGACGACGAAAGAACAGTAGGCCTTGTGGAGTAAAGCAACTCCGAATTGATTCCTTTTCTTCTGTGTCCAAGCACCTGCTGGAGTATTCCCGTACGATCCTTTCTTGATGTTAGTCAAATGTTCACAGTCAAGGCGGATTGCATCAATCATAGCCGCTTCATTTGCATTTGCTTCCAGCTCAGGAGAATGGTGGAATAGGCTTAGGACGTAAACTCCCTGGTCCCGATCCCATATGCTGATGATTTTGTCAAGTTTTGTTGAATCTGGAAGACGTTCTTTGGCCCTGGTTGTGAATCTGTTCTTGGCATCGACCAAATGCTGCAGTGGCCGTGACCCTGACCCCTTTCCGATGTAAAAGATGGATTGAATGAACACTTTGAATTTGTCTTTGTTATTGAGGAGACCAGTCTTGAGATAATTCCCGGAGAAATTTGTACGTTTGATGATGTAAGGATCCAGTAGGAGATAGTTAAAGTACGATTTGCTCGTGTTCTTGAGAGCTTTGTACGTTTGGATAAACTCAACTTGACGATTTTTCCATTCATCAATGACACTGAGATCGCGAAAGACGAGGTCAAGCTCCATGCTGTAGCCGTGATTCGAGGGAGACCTTTCTGGTGAAAGGTTGATGCTCTTGGTCTCATTGTCGATGAATTTTGACAGAACACTGGCTGTGCTTGGAAGGCATGGGAGACCATGGGCCGCAGCGGCCACACGAACCATATTTAACCGAGACTCCGTGAGGATATGCGGTGGGAGAAAGCTGGAGTTCGCGGTGCTATTTGCCATCGCATCTTGAGACACCGAGGAGAATTCCAAAGATTCAATACTGCTGTCTAAGTTCTCTTGAGAGCCCTCCTGAAGTCGAAGGGAAGGATCGAAAGTAAGAATGGTTTCGTCCGGAATGTAAAATTGGAACACGCTTTGATCGCCTAAGAAGTTGAAATTCAATTTAGTTCAGGATTTTACATAATATTTTAACTTGTCACTCACTGATTCCATACTGAGGACTAGTCACAGGTGTTGGTTGAAGTTCCTCTTTCTCAGTTCCTCCTTCATCCTGAGCAAACTCCGGGACTTGAACCACGCTGCTACTTGGGACTGGGGAGCTGGTTTTAATCGTGGTTGATCCCGGTGAGACAATGTCCTCTACGACTTCGCTCATCCTCCGTTGATTTGGTGAGACAACATCTTCAACGACCTCCTCGTTCGTCCTCCTTTCATCCTGACTGTAACCAGAGCTCGTACACGAGTAGAAACTGTCTTCATCCTCCGCTGATTCAGCGATGACGATCGGATCATCAAATACAACTGGTTCTGATAATCCTGGCATCGCCGCTTCTAAACTTCTTGGTGTAAGCGGAGTCCCCAGAGCCGCTTGCAATGCTTCCATCATACTCGGATCTTCCGATTCTCCCGCTAGGTCAAAGCAGTTTTTCTTGTCTTCCTTGTCCTCAAGAAATGGATTTCCTCCAGACTTGAGCAGCATCTTAAAGATCTCTACGTTGCCGTAGAGTATACTGAGATGGAGTGGGGAGACGCCGTCTTCGCATAACATGCAGTTTGGCTATAACATCAATTATCATGATTAGCAACTGTTTTACTATTGGATATACATCAATGATACTTACGTCAGCATCATGTTGCAGCAATAGGCGTACAATTTCCGTCGACTCTTTACCAACTGCGATGTGTAATGCAGTCATCCCGTGCATAGGAAAGACAAAGTCCAAGTTCAGGCCATGCTCGCCCAGTATTATTCCAACTTTTGCCACATCGTTGTCGTATATGGCAGCAGAGAGGTCACGGTACAATTTGAAATGATTACCTTCCATGACCTTAAAACTTAAAATCCAGGGGCTAAGTGGCAGTGCAGTAGTAACTTCACAGGACAGAGTATCAATGAAATCTCGCTTTGTAACCAGGTACACTCTCACTTGAATTCAAGGGGTCAGAGGTCACTCGTAAAGGGTTAAAATCGTAAGAAATCGAATTACAAAATTATCAAAAAAGCTTATCTTCTCCAGACAGAAAAGTGAGAGGGAAAAGCCATTAAAATTCCCAGACACAACAAACGCTTTCAGAGTAGGGCATTCTTCTAAATTCATTTTTAATTACTTTTAGTCATTAATTTACACCAAATAATCAATTAATTAATCATCCTCGTGCTTTAAAGTAATTAATTAACCTATTTCCACTTATATTTTGTCTCTAATTGCGTGATTTTTCATGAATTTTAGACATGAATTGAAGAGTCTATTTTGCGTCCAGTTTGTTTTTGTTTTTCATCCAGACGCCCCTGATGCAGCAGAATGAGATCGTCCACTACTGCATTGTTTCTCAATGGAATTCTAGTGACCTTTGACCTTCATAAATCAATTAACTCAATCATATACAAAGCTATGGATTCCATATCCTTGGAATTGTGTAAATTACTTTATAAAATCCCAAGAATAAACCCCAGGAGTCAGTTTGGGATCACGGGACTTTCTGTAGTAGCTTTCGATAAGAGTTTGTTTTCCCCGTGCGTGACCTCAATTCGACCTCTGCCTTTGGCTATAAAATTGTGATTGTCAAACCTTGTGATCAAAAGTCATACGAGGTTTGTCAATAATTGACTGCCAGTCACTAAAATCCTAATTGAAATTAATTGAAATATTAATTCTTTAGGTTATATTTTGTAATTGCTCAATGTGGAAAGCTCTCCGTCCCGTGTTGGGACATGTCACGTCCAAGAGGTCATCAACCGGACTGAGGTCACTGTCCCAAACACACCTCTTGTCATCAGCCTACTCGTCCCCAATGCCAGAAACATTTTACAATGAAGAACAACTGGAGATGCAGAAAGTATTTGCAAAGGTACTGCCTACTAAGTGGATCCCAGTCTTAGATTTCATGATTTCCTATATTGTTTTTAATTTGTAGATAATTGAGAACGAGATTAATCCGTTTGTGGACGAATGGGAAAAGGCTGAGCAGTTCCCTGCGCATCAATTGTTCAAAAAACTTGCAAAATCAGGGTTACTAGGGGTCAACAAACCTACAGGTACAAACGGACTTTCCCAAATTGGATTCTCCGGGGTTTAGTAAAGTGGCGTCATTGGTTTCTTTTAGAATATGGAGGACTGGGATTGGATTACAAATATCAAGCAGCGATTATCGAGGAAGCGGGGACGATTAAAGCAGGTGGAGTTTCGATGGGATTCATTGTTCAGACGGAGATTTCGCTGCCAGCGTTGACCAAGTAATGGATGTCACATCCACTTTTGCGTGGACCTGTAACTTCAATTAAACCCAATTATCCTTGATTTAGGTATGGCAGCGACGACCTTAAGAAAGAGTTTCTTGCCCCGTCGTTAACCGGTGAATATGTCGCTTGCTTAGGAGTTAGCGAGCCAGGAGGTGGATCAGACGTAGCTGCGCTCAAGACCACAGCGGTGAGGAAAGGCGACGACTTGATAATCAACGGTCAGAAAATGTGGATCACCAATGCGTTGCAAGCAGATTGGATTTGTCTCTTGGCAAACACGTCCACTGGTCCAGTGCATAAAAACAAGTCTTTAATCTGTGTCCCAACTAATCTTAAAGGTAACCAAATCCAAGTTTCATTCAATGTGTTTTAGCGTTTCTGAATGTCTCCATTTTTCCAGGAGTGAGTCGTACCAAAATCCACAAAATCGGTATGCACTCCAGCGACACGGCTCAAATATTTCTTGAAGATGTCCGAGTTCCTGCAAAGTACATCATTGGCGAAGAGGGAAACGGTTTCCTCTACCAAATGTTGCAATTCCAGGATGAACGGCTTGCTGCTTGCTTGGGTTGGTTGAAAAGCATGGACCAAGCAATTTCAGATACGATCGAATACACCACACATCGGCATACTTTTGGCCAGCCAATTATTTCGAATCAATACGTCCATTTCAGACTGGCTGAGCTAGCGACGGAGGTTGAATTGCTCCGTGCCCTCACGTACAATGCCGTGGGTCAGTGCATGGCTCATCAGCGCCAATTTTGTGTCATACTTCCAACTTTATTTTTTCAGACCGTTACGTTGCTGGAGAAGATGTTACGCGACTTACGACAATGGCTAAACTAAAGGGTGCCCGTCTGTTGCGTGAACTCGCAGACTCCTGTTTGCAATTCTATGGCGGAATGGGATACTCTGCAGATCTTCCAATTGGACGAATGTATCGAGATGGCCGGCTTGGTTCGATCGGAGGAGGCGCTGATGAAATCATTCCGTGCCCTCACGTACAATGCCGTGGGTCAGTGCATGGCTCATCAGCGCCAATTTTGTGTCATACTTCCAACTTTATTTTTTCAGAGCGTTACGTTGCTGGAGAAGATGTGACGCGACTTACGACAATGGCTAAACTAAAGGCAGCTCGACTGAGTCGTGAACTCTCTGACGCCTGCCTTCAGTTCTACGGCGGAATGGGATACTCTGCAGATCTTCCAATAGGACGTTTTTACCGTGATGGCCGACTTTTTTCAATCGGAGGAGGCGCTGATGAAATCATGCTCGGGATTCTTTGCAAATTCATGGGGACTTTGCCAAAAGTTAAAAAATGAGGGCAATGACATTACTGGCTGGAGGAGAACAAAGGAGTAATTAAATTGATAATTGCCATTTGAGGAAATTCAAGAGTTTATTGGCAACTCGAGAAGGATGACGCCGATCAAACATTCTCCTAAGAAAATTAGATCTAAAATGAAGCTGACGATTAGGTCCCACAATCCTTTTGAAGATTCTTTTCCTAGGTATTTTAAAATGCCATAGCTGCTCTACCGCTCTACTGCTGAATGATTTTAAGCAATGGAATTGGCAGTCAATGACCTCCATATTCATAACTGCCTTTTCTTTATGACATTTCACTTTAACGACCGATGTATCCGAAGTCGCCAATTGAATTGTGGCTCGTGTTAATTTCTGCCACATCAGCAACGTTCCACAGACGCTGAGGTACAAAATTACAAAATTGTCTGGCAACTCTCCAATTACTGCAGAAATCGCTGAATCATAATCTGCAGGTAGTTCCATTACACTGGCGACTCGTAGGAATAGTAGCCCATCAGTTTCTATAAGGAAATGAGCAATTCTGATTCATCGGTGGTGAGCTTTTCGGGTTGTCCAGGCCTTCT
>VNWY01000672.1:0-32498 GCA_009869845.1 Pseudachorutes palmiensis | reverse complement strand
AGGCTAAATACACTAAATCGGGTGGCAGGGCGGGGACGTGGTTGCCGAAAGGATGTCGATTTTTTTTAAAAATTAGAAAAATGTGGATTTAAGATTTTATTATTAGAGGGATTGATGAGACGAAGCGATTGCCGTATGGCTCGAATCGCTGCGATCAATCCCCGAGGAGTTATCGGGGGTCAAAGTTTAGGCCTAAACAGCTGCGTGTCGGGGGCGATATTCACCAGATCTCCAGACTAGTCTAAATTTTTTCAACAGACCTCCTGATCCGCCAAGTTATTTTCCTACAATACTCTTCCGGTCCAATATTTTCTTCTAGCACTTCAAAATTTTCATCTAGCAGTCCAATATTTTCATCTGGCGGTCAAATATTTTCATCTAGCGGTCCAGTATTTTAATCAAGTGGTCCAATATTTTCATCTAGAAGTCGAATAGTTTTATCTAGCTGTCAAATATATCCAATAACAAAGCCCGCCAATAAACACTTGCCTCCAAACGCTGACATTTTGCTTTTTAGGCAGAATTGCCACAAAATATGAGCCAGATCGTGAATATTTATTAGCATGGAGTGAATTAATGATATTTTTATTCATACAGTTGTTTCTATTTGATGTAAATGTTGATATTAGTGTGTGTATACAAGTGTGTACAAGTGTGGATTAATATGTCATTAATTTATATTTGGATTTTTAAATACTCTTTATTTGAATTCAATATGCAGCTAATTGCTTCACTGCAAAGTCCTTAAGATTCGCTGCTGCAAGTTGTCTTTGACCGCTCCAGTTTCTTTCGGATCCAGTTGCCTCAAGAGGTTGGTCATCCCTCCTGTCCTCCCGATCTCGCAGAGCAAAACCGCTAGGTTCCCCTTCAGAGAGTTTACCTCCGCCTGGAGGTCAAAGTTCCTCATGTGTATCCCCTTATGCGACACTCCCAACAGACCCAATAGCTTCTTCCCTTCATTCACCTGCCAGAAACAATTAATGCCATATTAGTCCCGTTCAACTGCAGCATTCTCTGTTTTCCTAGTCAAGAGTGATCTGTCTCATTCTAACGTAACATTAATATGGAATTTGTTGTCATTTGGCTTTTTGGTTTGGTCTCGGCCTTGTTTGAAGCTGACCATATTGCTGTCTTTACTTGTCTTTCCAGTCCTTCGACTCGTCCTCTCGCCATTGTTTCTTTGTTGTTGCTCAATAACAACTCACGCACTCTTCCTTCCAAGAAAACAAGTTGACTTCTGGAACAAGAAAACACATTTAATAATCACATTGTAAATGCATCTGGACCAACGAACAGCAGAGCTCATCTTCCCAGCCCCACCCACTTGGACGGACGTTATGTGCACCCTTGGCCTTTAATAAAGTCGCACCCCGGAAAGCTGTGGATTCTAAATAAACGTCGGGTATAAAGCATGTACTGATGTAGCTGTACTCCTTTCACTTTTGGTACCAAAAGTGCATGAAATATATGAATATAAGGGTTAAATTACTTTGAATTTTCATTAATGATCCTTTGTTTTTAGATTAAAGTTAAGGTATTTGCAACATAAACACTACTTAAAATCAAAGGAATTAATTAATAATTGCAATAAATAACTAAATTGCATAGATGGATGCAACCTTCAGCAGACGATATTTGTCCTCACCTGACCATGCGCAGTTCCTTTTCTTGCGACTCCACCTTTACTCGCAGTCTCTCCTCAGCTTCCTTCCTCTCCTCCACTTCTCCTCGCAGGGTGGACAAGAGGGCCAAGTTGGTGAGTAATACGTCTCTGTAAAAGTGCCTCAGTTGGTCAACTTGTGACGCATGCGTCCCCATCAGTTCCTGTATGTGGCTGTCTTTGGTCAGCTGAAGAAGGAGGAGATCCATCCTCCCTCCTTCCACCACCGCCCCTCTTTCCGTTTCCACCAATCCTTCCATCTTCACCTCCAGTTTCCTTAGTTGCTCAGAATAATGCTTCTTCCACTGGGCCAGAGTGTTATGGTGAGAGGTCTTGAGAGAGTGAATTGTAGTGCCAAGGGTCTCTTCCGCAGTGGCCACTCTCCTCCTCTCTTCCGTGAGACTTGCCCTAGAGTGTAGCTCCCTCTGCCAGAGTTCCTTGCGAAGTGTATCCATTCGCTGTGCGTAGTCCAGACGCATCTCTCCCAAGTGTATCGTCTGTCTGGAGTGGAGGAAACGAATCTTCTGTCCTTCCAACACCATCTCACTCTCCTTGCTTTCAACAACCTAATAAAAGTGAAAGTCAGAAGGCGGACATTAGCTCCATTTCCTTCCACTGACTTATAATTATTAATCAGTGGCCAACACACAAAATCCAAAAATTGAAAGGCTTGAATGTTCCTCCACTTTTCCCCACTCTCCAAGATTCTAATTGTGTTGTTAATTAGTATAAAGGTGAATATTATTATTTGTGTGAACTCCGTTAGATGGGCTTGCCTTGTTTGTTTCTACTCCTGCCATCCTCCTCTTCTTTCTTTCTTCATCCAACTTCTCCATTGCGAGACTCCAGAGGGAAAAGAGCTTCTCCCTCTCCAGCATAAAGAAGTTTCTTTCCTCCCTCTCACGCTCAATCTCACTCTGGAAAGAGATAACAAGGGTCATGTGGATGACCTGTAGAGTAATGACCTACCTGGAGTCTCCTTGCATGAGCAAGGAGTTGTTCCCTGGACATTTCTGCAGTGGCCAGTCCATCCACCACCTTCCCACCAACACCACGCTTCTTCTTCTTCCCCATCACAACAGAGACTAACAGAGACTGTCTCCACTCCACTCCAGAGTCTCCACTTTATAGAATTGTTTGTTTGATCATTAGAAAAGGAGGTGGGACTATACTTTCATCTAATCATTAAGTTGTTGATTGTGAATGAGGAAAGAATGGAGGGACTAGTTTAATAATTGCATGTCCCTTGACTGTATGACTGTGTGACTGTGTGGCTGTGTGGTGGTTGTATGTATTATACGTTGGCTGTATTGAATGCTTGAGGGCATGTGAGGATCCAAGCTGGAATTGAGTTTCCCCTCCTGTAGCGAGTCTTTGCCTGGGGGTCTTTCCTCTCAATTCCTGCCCCACTTCATCCTCCTTCATCCACCAATCACCTCCAGGCTCCACTGGAATGGGAATCCAACACCCTCAAGCACTTTTCTACTCTCTACCTCTCCTCCAGAACATCCTCCAGCCATCCAATAAGCTCCAAATGCTCCAGTTTATTAACACCCCAGGCACTCTTCCATTAAATACAAGTCACATCTAACATCTACAATCTACTCAACAACATCTATTCTAATCAACTACTTTTTACGAAGGAAGAGGTACTCTGAAAACTGCTGTGTGTCAACACCTCCTCCGTGACTTGCAGAGATGACATAGTGGAGTGAGAGGATGCGTGTAATGGCCTGGACAGAGTTGACCTTGGAGTAACCATTCAAAGGGAAACGGATGACATGTTTGGAGTCTCCATGCCAAGCAACACTACTCCGTCCATCCAGTACTGCATGTCCAGTCTCTGGGAATGCTTCTAGGATGAGTACCCTCTCTCCAGACACCATCAACCTCTCTCCAAGGTCAGGACTCGTGTTGAGGAGTAAGAGGTCAAACTCTGTCTTTCTTTCCATCTTTCTTCCATCTCCTTGCTCTTCTGCTGGAAAGTGTGTGTCTGTGAGGGGTGGTGTTTGAGGTCTTGTATTGTGGGGTTTGTCCTCTTCCCTTTCTTCCCTCTCTTCCAGTTCCCTTACCATTTCTAAAAAGAGTTGAAAAGTGTGATTAGTTTGTAGAGTATTAGCCTGAGGATGTAGCTTATACCGTTATACCTGTAATATGAAAGAAGCGAGCTTCTTGTATGAGTAGTTGAATATCTGGGAATGGTTGTGGTAGTAGTAGTGAAGGTGGATTGCCTGGTTCATTGTTTCTCATAAAGTTAAGAATATGTCTGAACATGTCTCCATCCCTGTCTATAAAGTAGTGTTGTTTGAGACTGTCCAGTACAATGGGGATGGAACCGTTGAACATCCGGGCGAGTCGAGAGTCTGGAAACCTGCAAGAATAAAAAGAAAGAAGAAAGTAAGTATATAGTATAAAAGAATGTCCATTTCCCAATCTCTGTTGCATCTCCGCTTGAATCTTGAAACTAAAACAATTACTCAAATGCCATGAGAGCGAGTAGAATAGAATAGAGTAGAATAGAGTAGAATAGAGTAGAACTTTCTCTTCATTTTTAAGTTGTAAGAGAGAAAGGGGTTTAGCCCCTAGACAAAGAAAAATCAAAACTTCTTTCTAGCTAAGCAAACTTTAATGAGAAAAGAAGAGAATTTAAAAAGCCGTCTAAGCCCCTGGTTTAATTTTCCCCGTTATGAATTCGGAATGACAAAAAGGCCTTAGGTGGGAGAGAGTCTGCCCTCCAATCCCCAGAGGCAAACTTCCATACACACACTCTCATGGAGCTATTCTATATACATTCTATACATTCTCTCCATTCCATTTATGTACTTGGTAAGGGTTTCCAGCGAGGAGGTGTAGATGGTCCCTCCCACGTCAATGTGGACAGGGGCAGAGTACTTGGACGCTGCGGCAACACAAGGGATACCAATCAACTTCCCCATGGAAAGACTCGACACGGGTGGGGGGGAACTGGACTGCTGGACTCCATCCACTGATGGGGACACTGCTACTCGCTCCCTGCAATACAATCAATACTTTTAACAATTATTCCAATGGACCCTTGGACTGATGCCACTGGCATCCAATTATTCCAACTCTTCATGTTGTTCTTTCATTCAACCCAAGGGCATACTAAACCCTCTGGCACAACTACATCAACTATACACTCACTACCACAGGCCAAACAGACACACAGAACAGAGAGACTGGAGAGATACTGGAGAGAGTCGTTTAGGAATGAATCAAAGAGTAAAGTATAAGATAAGGAAAGTCAAGGGACAGTTTGAATGTTTGATTCAAAGAGTCCCTGGAGAGAGAGTGACAGAGTGACTGGATTGACTGGGAATGTGGATATTATTTATATTATTTATATTATTTGTATTATTTGTATTTATTAACCTCTTGAGTCGTTTGTTGTTATTTCCTTCTAGTAGTGCCTTGGCCAGTGGCTTCTGTTCCAATGACAAGAGCATCTCTTGAGCTATTGTTCAATGAGGTCTCCACTTGATCCTCTTCCTTCCTCTTCTCAACACAAACTGAAACAACTTCCACTTCCCTTCTCTTCTTCTTTCTCTTCATATTCTGCTTCTTCTGCATTCATTCTGGTGGGACAACACAAAACACAAGGGACACAAATGGACACTCCAACAACCAACCATCCAATTACTACTTCTTTATTCAAATAGTATAGTTTATTAGTTTATTAGTGGAATTCAATTATTATTTATTTACTCATTGAACGTTGAATCTGAGAGTGTACTGGGAGTCTATCCCCAGATAAGTGTCTGACATGAGGTACAAGGAATACTCAACACGACCTACAATACAATCATTACAATCATACAATCATCTCTTTGTCATTCTAACATTTAAACTTTTAACCTTTTGTGTTGACTGGTTCCAGGTGGAGTTGGACTCCAGTCTCCCTAACTGGTCCAGTTCTCTTCAAAGCAACAACATCATCCCTTCCAACTTCACCAACAACCAACAACCACCCCTCATCACGAGTCTAATAATAATAAAACAGTTGAAACAGTCAGTTATTATAGTTTATTAACTAATTAATTGTTGACCTTACCCTGTTGGTTGTCTTGTGCTTCTTTCTGTTCTTCCTGGAGAGATGAACAATGAGAGAGAATTCTTCCCCAAGGGGAACATCCACCCAATCTACTCCCACAACAATCCGACCTCCACCACCCAATACCAACTCAACAAACAACTCCATCTGGGGAATACCTTCCAATCTATCCAACACCTACACAAATACACTCAATTACAATCAAATTACATTCTTATACACTCATCTATTCATTACCAATTGGACTTGACTCGAGTTGTCCAGCATAGGGAGGAGGATTCCTTCCAGCTGAGAGGGAGGGACAGTCTGCAGTTGAGGCAAAGTGTATTTCCCAGTCTTGCCAATCAAAGGACTTGCATTGTTGATGAATGGGAGTGTAGTGAAGGGATGGTCAGTCAACCAACGACCCACAGACAACATCTGCACCAGTTGGATGGCACACAACGTCCCTCTCAACCAACCACTCTCACATAACACGTCAATCATGGCCTGCAGGATCCTCGTCGCCTGGTCAAGGACGGACTTTGTGTCAGTCGAGTAGTCTGAGTTTGGCAGGGGAGCCCTGGAGAAGTGGGCTTGGAGAAGGAGGTTGGCTTTGGTGTGGGGTGAGGAAGAGGGTCCAATAAGAGAGAGACCAAGAGCCCTTCCCAGCTCCTCGTTGAGCAAGTCTTCGTTGTGCCTCACTGGGAGTCCTGCGTACTCGTGTGCCCCAGAGAGACAGACCAAACAGTCGTCGAGACTGGAGGTAGGGCCAAGGAATGAGCGGAAGTGGGCCATGGTTTGGTGAGACAAGTAGTAGTAGGCTCCAATACGACCAAAGGAAGTGGTCTCAATACTCCGCAAATCCTAACATTATATAATTATATATATAATGTATATATATTAATTATTCTTTATTATTCATTACCTGGTGGATATGGATGCATCCTGCCCTTTCCAGAGCCCCAAAAGCCTCTGTGAGGAGGTCTGAGAGATGCTTGTTGATTTCTGTTGGTTGAGCAGAGGGTATTTGGTAGTATGATGGGTTCTGAAGGACCCTCCTGAAGAAGTACGTGTAAGTAAGGTAATTGAGTGCCTCCTCCTTTGATCCAATCGTCCCTCCAACCACTTCTGCGTTCAGGTGGTCAGGCAACACTTCCAGCAAGGAACTCTCCACGGGAAATGGCTCGTAGAGGAACTTTTTGTAAAAGTTTTTCTTTTGGTCGTGAACCAGGACGACTGCTACGCCCTCTGTGTCAAACTGAGGTCTTCCCGCCCTTCCCATCATCTGTAGCACATCCGTCAGTGGCATGTCCACGTAGCGGTGACTCTTTGCATCAAAGTATTCCGTTCCTTTGATTACCACAAGATGGGCAGGGAAGTTGACTCCCCACGCAAGCGTAGAAGTGGCAATCAACACCTACAACATGAATTAATTATAATAACAATAATAATAATAAATGAATAGTATACTGATGTGTAATACTTGAATCTTTTGATGTGTGAATAGTTCTTCTACTAGCCTCCTGTCAGTCTCTCCTAGTCCTGCATGGTGAATCCCAATACCAAATGAAAGTGTGAGTTTGAGGTTTGGTTCAGATACTTCATGTAGGAGGGATTGAAGTTGATCCTCCTCGAGATGGAGCCACTCTTTGGGCTTTCCTTCCCCACCCAGACAGGCCACGAGGTCCAAGGCAGTCAGTCTCGTCTGTCTCCTTGAAGACACAAACACAAGGACGGGCTTTGTAGGGGAATGCTCTCGAATGGCCTGAAATACAAGGAATTGGATTCCAATAGAACAGAGGTAATTAATTAATTAAAGCAATTAAACCTGGTAGACTGGTTTGTTCATTGTGGCCATCCTTGGGCAGTAGTGCTTCCCTGGGAATCCTGCAATGTGGACTTGGATGGGGACTGGGCGACAGGAGGGACGGAAGTTAAAGAGACCAGAGAATCCTTTGATCCCCAACCAATCACCCAAGTCCCTTGCGTTGGCCAATGCAGTGGAGAGACCCACGAGACGAAGGGATCTCCCAGTGAAAGCGGAAATAAAGTTGGTTCTTGAGATGATGACCTCCAACACGGGTCCTCTGTCCTCACCCAACAGATGGATCTCATCAATCACAATCAACGACACTGCCTGGGGATAAGAGAAAGAATGTTGTAACCTGTATCTCTGCACATACTTTGAAATACAGATATTTACCTGCACATAGTTCCTTGACTGCCAACTCCTGCTGATTCCGTCCCACTTTTCTGGTGTTGTGACAATGAGGTCTGCCTGTGCGACAGCCCTCGCATCCGGAGTGACATCCCCAGTCAACTCAACCACTCGCTTCCCCAACCGACCTCCAAGGCGTTTCTTCCAGTCACTCATCCGCTCTCTCACCAATGCCTTCAGAGGGGCAATGTACACGACCTAAATATAATAATTAATATAATAATGTAATAATTATTCCACATTACATTGATTACTGATTAGAACCTTTGCTGTTGGTTGTGTTTTGAATACTCTGAACATGGCCAGTTCAGCTGCAATTGTTTTTCCTGATCCAGTTGGAGCTCCCAAGAGGACATTTGAATCCGTGTGGTAGAGTGCATGGAATATCTGAGTCTGGATTGGATTGAAGAATTGGAAGGGGAAGAGGAGTTCAAAGCGTGTGTCTTTGAGGGCAGAGACAGGGAGGGGATCTAGGTCGAGGAGAGGGGTGTGTGGGGGACCCTGTGTAGGGAGGACTAGATGCTGGAATGACACGGGGATTCTCTCAGTGCAACCAAGGAATCGATCAGACACGATGCGTACAATGTACTGACTTGGAAATGGTTCACTTATTGGAATGGTGCAGACCACCTCTGACACTTCTCCCTTCAAGACCTGCGCACAAGTTAATATTATAAATGATATAATAATAATATAATAATAATTATAATTATGTATGTTTTGCCTGTTTCTTTGTGAGTATGAGATATTCGTGGTGGTAGAGAGAATTGCTGTCTGGGTCTTCAACCCACAACCAGAACCCCTCAGATACATTCCCATGGAGTCTGTCATTCCACCTGTACATAAGGACAAAGGATGTATTATTTAGTATTAATTGATTAATATAATAAATAATAAGGACCTAAATGATGGTGTGATGTTGATCATGAGTCTGAGGACTGTCCTTGTGATTGGTTGGACTTTGACTGTTGCTTCTAGGTGGGGCATTTCCTCTGCTGCCTTCTTCACTGTCCCTCCCATTCGATGATGGCGGATGAGAGCTCCAATCTGATCAGAAGGGGTTTCCCTTAGGATGTCCAGACTCATCCTCCCTCCCTCCAGTTTGGTCAGGATTTCATGTGAGAGTGAATGGTGTTGATGGAGTGGGTGAACTTCTTCCCACTGCTGTTGCTCAAGCATCTTGCAGAATTCAAGGAGTCTCCCACCTAATAAAGGATTCCCACCACGGAGCACCATCTCAAATAAACCACGGCAAATACGAGCTCCATTCTAATAAGGATACAAAGATATTAGTTTCAATGGAGTATGTGACTAGTTGATTAGTTGTACCTGTGTGACATATGTCATGTCAGAGAGGAGTGAGAATGAGGAAATGGGTGCTCTTGAGATGAATGCTTGTAGGAGGATGGATACTTTCCCATGGACGTTCTCTGGACCTCCCCAGACCTTGAGAAAAGTGTGGTCCCTTGACAGAGAATCCAACTCGTCCATTTCCTCGTCCCGCACCTTGAGTTGTTGGAACTCTGAAGCCCTGCAGAGGAGACTCAGAATGGCGTCTCTCCCCATCACAGGCATCAACAACTCGTTGAAGATCTCCACAGAATCATACTTGATGTAAAAGTGACTCGCAGTCCGACCCAAGTCTAAAATTATAAACTTATTATTAGACACAAGAGTAATACTAACTTAACACGCTATTAATAATAAATAAAATAGTTTAGTCAGTAGTCACTGACCTGTTGGGTAGAGGCACTGGTTCCTCTCGTCGAATCTGATCATGCGTGCCTGTTCCAGACTCCTTGCAGCCACTGTGAGGAGTTCCCTCCTCCTTGCAGCCAGCGTGTGATCGTCAGAAGCCTCTCCATAGCTAACTCCATAGAGAGTTGGGTTTCTGCACATGCGTACATAGAGGTAAGTGTATCTCAACCACTCCATTCCCTCCTCCACAGTACAAACAGTACCAAGGCTAATCTACACAAAACACAATTAAAAACATTCCATTTATTATATTCTCCTTCCTGCCTTACTTCTGCGTTGAGATTGTCTGTGAGGAACTTTATAAAGTTGGATTCTATGGGGACTTGGTTTGTGAGGAGAGAGAGGTAGTGGGGGAGTTTGTTGATGTGCGTAATGATCGTCCCATGACCTTCACTGTCAAACTGAGGTCGTCCTGCTCGTCCAAAGATCTGCAACACATCCAACACACCCAAGTCCACAAAACCACCCACTTTGGAGTCATAGATCTCCGTTCCCTAGACCAACAGCACAAATCAAATGTGTTAATGTTGATTCCAATTTCTTATGTTTAATTGGCGTACCTTGATGACGACTGCATGTGCTGGTAGGTTGACACCCCAAGCAAGGGTGGCTGTACACACCAACACACGGACCAAACCTTCAGAAAACAACTTTTCAACCACGTTCCTAAACACAAAGATCAGTTCATTTTCATTTCATTTTCATTCAATGTCTATCAGATGCTTGCCTGTCTGCTCTGAGTAGGCCTGCGTGGTGGACGAGGAATCCATGAGCAAACAGTTCCCCCAACTTCTTATTCCTGGACCTCTGGAGCGCCTTGAGTCCCTTCTCCGTTCCCTCCTTGACACGAAAGATCTCCCCCTTGCCTCCCTTGAGTGAGAGCTGGATGAGTGTCTCTGCTGTCTTGACAGTGGCATTCCTCGCATGCACAAAAACCATCACCTGATGGCCTGCACTGACCATCCCCAGCACCTTGTCGTAACACACACCGTCCATACCCCTGTTCACTTCATTCAATCCATTCCCCTTCACTCCCACAAAGGTCTGACCAAGGGGCACTGGGCGGAAGCGAGAGTCAAAGTAAAAGAGACCCACGCGAGGGTTCACTCGCAAGAACTGAGCAACGTCACGGTAGTTTGGCAGCGTCGCAGACAGACCCACGATTCGAATCATACGCTGAGAAGACTCCACCTAAATAAAATGAAATAATTAAAACAATTACAACCAGTAGACTATTAATTTCTCACCTGTCTGAGTGTCCTTGCAACGAGTGCTTCGAGGACTGGTCCTCTGTCCCCGTGGAGGAGGTGGACTTCATCAATGATGAGGAGCTTCACACTCAAGGCCAATCCAACATCCCCAGTAGCCTTCCTAGTCACCACGTCCCACTTCTCGGGTGTGGTCACCAGCATCTGCGTCTGCGCAATCTCAGTCTTGGTTAGCTGCATGTCCCCAGTCAACTCACGCACAGACACGCCGAGTGGTGCCAGGCGGTGGGAGAAGGAACTGGTCATCTCAGAGGCAAGGGCCTTCATCGGAGCCACGTACACAATCTAAAGAGAGTAAAAGAACAATTCAATTGTATCAATTAACTACATTCAATCATACCTTGAATTGATCCTTGAGAATGGTTGTTCCTTCTGTATGTGCTTTGATTGTTTGGAGTACTGCCAACAGGGCAATGTTCGTCTTCCCTGCCCCAGTGGGAGCACAGACCAGGAGGTTCTCGTGTGTCCTGTACGCAGTAGGGAAGACGAGGCTCTGGATCCTGTTGAGGCTCTTCACTCCAGCAAACACTCGCTGACAGACATCGTCCAGTTGGGCAATGGCCACCAGGGGAGTAGCCAAGGCAGATGGTGGAAGGGTCCCTTTCTCTGCAGGGAGACTCACTTCCTCCCATTCCTTGCAACTCTTACGAATGCTGTTCTCAGGAAGAACCAACTTCCCCCCTCCAACCATTCCTGCCTTCCCCTTGCTCTCTCCAAAAGTGTCCCAGATATTGGGGGAAGGGGCCGAGGCAGGGTTGGGTTTGTGAATTGGCAGAATGTGGACTGCCTTTGTCTCCTCCACGCCCTCCGTCCAACCTTTCAGTGCCTCTGCCAGTCTCTCCTTGTGAGACTTCTTCTCCATCTTCCTGTATAACTTGTCCAGCACTTTCTCTTCTGCCGATTGGATGGTCACTCCCATCACTGGGTGAGCCTGTACAGACTTGTTCCTCTCCACTTGATTCCTATGGGCAACCACCAGGGCCTCGTCCAGGCAGGAGTTCTTCATAATAGCTGCTCTGTTGGCAAGGATTTTCCCCAACAGATCCATCTTTTCAAAACCAAGGAGGTCACAGAGCTGCTCCTCCAATTCATCATTTGACTTTGTTGAGTTGAGGAGGGTCAACAGAGCCTGGAGAATGTCTGCATTCCCTACTTTCTGGAGCAGGTACCCCCGGTCCCATACAACAGCTCCACTAGGCACCGTAGGGGCTGCTCCAATTGACTTTTGCTTTGGGTCCTCCTCCACTCGCTCTGCATTCTCAAAGAGGGCCCTGATCTTCCTGTCTTCAGACGAGAGTCCATCTGGGCCCGGCCCAATCTCTGGCCCCATGAGTTTGCTCATCTTGAGCAGCATTTGTTGGAAGATTGGCGAAAGTTCCTTTGTGTTGACCAGGAAGCCATCCATTGTGTCTACATCCAATGTAGAATTGTAAGGCCATAGACCCTGTCCACCAACGCCGAGTTCTGGGTTGAGAGCCTGGAACTCGTCCTCTGATGAAAAGTAAGAACCAAGGGGTTCCTCTGTGGACTCACCCCTGTCCTCTGACCTCTCTCCCATGTCCTTTGTCACCATTCTAAGTGATCCTATACAAAGCAACAGTTGGTTGATGTTGAGAATGGGAAGTGATGGTTATAAAGATGGTTACCGTTGACTGTGACTGATGAGAGTTATGAGTGTTGTGTCATCCAAGGACTTGACTTCTGCTTATCCTTCTGTTTCCTGTCTTGTCAATTACTAATCTATTTTTGTATTTTATTAGAAACTGTTGTTGATAGCGGTGTGTTAAGCAGCTGATGTGTAGGGTCTTCCTATTACTCAGACCAGCAGACCAGTCCTCTCTCGCGACCAACGAACCCAGTGTTATTTATTCATGATTTAATATTCCATTTCTAGAAGACTCTCTTTCTCTCTACATGTGACTACGACTGGAGAGACTTAAGCAATGTTGCAGTCCACTTGACCTTCCCTGGGAAGACAATTGAGTGTCTCTGCCACTGCGCGTACCAAGTATGTCATTGTCCCGTAGGAACCAGATGGCGCTGAATCATAAAAGTGTTGACAAATCCCAGCAGCTCCACCACAAAGCAAATTATCCAGATTTGCTCCTTTCTTTGCACAACAGAGGCTTGCATCCCCATCCAACTTCATCTGTACACCAACAACACTTTCAATTAAACTCCATTTTAATACCAAAATACCAAAACTTGCTTTTAAACTCACTTGATCCGTTAGGAATATTTTGTTTGCAGTGTGTACGAGTTGTTCTACGTGGAGTGTGTCTCCTAACCAAGGACTGAGGTTGTGTTCCACTACGAGTGTAAGAACCATCAAGGCTTCAACCACCAACTGACGATACTCTGGCTGGGGAATTCGGTTCAAAACAGACTCCACACGAAGTGCAAATTTCAATTCCCCTGATGTCATCTAAAGTTATGGAAACTAAAATGAAATCAATTCACAAATTAAATGAAATCCAAACTGACCTCTTGTGTGAGACTGTTTGCAAGGAGCTTTTCATTAATTGCCAAACCCTGACACTAGAAAAGTACAAAATCACAATATAAACCAATGAATGAATTATTATTAGAAATGAATAAACTCACCCTTTCGAGCACTGCCCAAACGCGGGGGTAGAAATTCCTTGGGACTCTGTTCAGAGCCCCATCAAGTCTTCGTCTTCGTAGCCATTGACCTTGTTGTCTTTCAGCTTCTACACCTTCTTCGTCTTCCACTTCACGGTGCTCTCTCTCCAAAATTGTTTCAAAATGACCACGACTCACTTTTGAAGATTTAGAGGAAACGACAGAGTGTGTGAGAGCATGACCACTTCGCATCGCTACAAATGAAATTGACATTCAATTAATGTACAATTGTGTACAATTGTGTACAATTATGTACACTACACAAATACAATGTTGAACTTACAAGTGGACACTCCGAATTCCTTTCCACTGATGATGTGGTAGAGAATATTTTTCATTTCAAAGGGAGAGAGATTGAGCAAGTGCTCAGAAGCATCATCACCTTCGCATTTCAGAGTCCTTGCCAATTCTGTAGCCATCACCTGCAGAAATTAAAATTAAATTGTTGTAATTAATACAACAAGAATGACCTTCAACTGCTTCAACTGACCTGAATGATGAGTCCAACCCTGAGTCGCAACATTTCCAGAAAGAGTTGAGGTTCAGTGCGGATGAACATTGCCAAATAAACAAGGATTTCCTACAATGAATGAAACTGTCTTGTGAGCACTACTCTTTTAACATGCTTTATCAATAAATGTAAACCTGAGTGAGCATTGCTGTGCTCTCATCATCTCCATAAGCCTGGTGAATGATGGCTCTCAATTCAATCTCAGGGAGGGGCCCTGTGATTGTAATTTCTTGCTTTGGTGGCATTCCTACGGTCACTTGCTTCTGACGGACGATGAGGTCAGTCACGGCCTTGGCCAAGTCCTCTACTCTTTTCCCCAACATCCCTGCGCTGTGACGAACAAGACCCCAGAGCTTCTGTGTGCAAGCCTTATCGTAAAGTCCCTTCAAAAGGTCTTTGACCGTCACTTCCACATCATGCTCATCCACCCCTGGAAATAAGAAGAGTGTTGGTTTATTATTTATTATTTATTATTTATTATTATTATTATTATTATATTACCAGTAGAGTATTCGAGTCCATGAGTGAGTACAAGGTAATGGAGAATGTCTCCTTGTTCTTCCAACACCTCAGTCTCCCTTAGCATTGACAGCAACTCATCCACTTCCGTGTTCTCAAACTGAGAGTCAGAATCAGTCCTACAGTTACAGTACAACACATTCAAAGTTACATTTCATTTCCTTATTTCCTTAAGTTGACCTTGTTCTATTTGCCACGAGTGTCCAGGATGGAAGTGGAGGTGGGGGAGGGGGGGATGGAGAACGTTCACGGATCTTCAGACGAACTGCATTTACTCAAGGGAGGAGCTTTGCTTTTCCCTTCTTCCTTCCAACCTTTGTCCTCTGGAAACAATTACAACAATAATAATATTGTTAATGAATATGGTTTTAATTGATATGGTGAAGATACCCTTGTAAATGGATCTTGTTCTTTTGATTGTTCCTCGAAGTGAGAGTCTATGTGATGTGTTTCTACTCCCTTGTCTCAATGCAAATCTTGGTTTCGGCTTTCCACCTCCTTTGGTCTTTGAAGCAAGTGACTTTTGCAAGTGTTCTTCCAAGTAAACTTCAACACTTGGATGAAGTCCTGCAAAACAACAACAAACTTTAAATAACTTGATTTGTATTGAATTTCCTTACTTTCAGGGATTCCATCCTCCACACTGCCAAGGAAGCTGAGATTTGTGATGCAAGAAGTACTCAAGAAATCATCCAAACTCCCCAAACTCACCCTAATGAAATGGTAACATAAAGAGTGTAAAGAGTGTAAAGATTTTAATTACCTTGTTCCCTGTGTGTATCCACTCTTGAGTTTCTTGATTGTTGTGATGATGGACATTGGTATTTTCCCATCCTCTGAAATGAAGCAAAAGCGTCCCGAATTGAAAAGAGTAAAAGAGTATAGGAGATTGGCTAAGCATGGGATTGTTAGTTTTATTAATTGGATTTACCTTTGTTGAAGTTGTTAGCTCTGAGTACAAAAGTGAATGTGGGTCTGCCCAAGGAATGTCTCCAGTTGTTAGTGAGGAATGCGAGGTCATGGATGAGATTCGTGGCGAGGATTTGTGGATCGTACATCATGTAATGCTCCTCCAAGTCTAAACACTACAAGCAGATACAAACAAAGGAATAAATAAAGCAACCCCAGGAGTGAGTAGAATAGAATAAAAAGACAGAGAAACATGCAAAGCTGCAAGTAAAGTAATGGCCAATGGCCAATGGGGAAAAGGGAACCCTACCCAGTAGTACATGTCTGAAAGTGACGACCACAAGGGGTCTCCCAAGTACACTTTGCCAAGAAGACTTGAGGAAGTTGAGTTCATTCTTGAGATTGTCAATCATTAGCTCGTCATCTGATGCAATGTAGAATCGCTGCTGGTCCATCAACTGCCCAAACCCAAGAGATAAGAAGAGGGAGTTGGGTCTGGACTGAAGAAGGGTTACAAATAAACTAATTAAAGGATAAAACCTCACCTGTGGTGTAAAGGCAAAAATCCTGTCCTGGAGGGAGTAGAGTTTACTCGTACAAAGGATTCCAACGTCTCGAGATTTACGACCAGAAAGACCCAACTTTTTGTTTCGTCCTGTCAAATGAAAATGAAAGAATTGGATATGGAATTTAGAAATTGAATATAATATAATATAATAATATTGAATTGAATAATAAGTGATGACATGCCTAGATATGCGTAGAGATGACTGAGGACCCTTGCAGGTTGGATCTCAACTGGTGCAACTTCAGCAATGGTCTGAACGTTGATTTCAAAGACACGAAGCTTCTCCTGGATCTCCTCGTCTTCTGCCAATATCACAACCTATAATTAAAATATAATTTTAAAAGTTATAGATAATTCCAGTTAGTATTAAGTATGTAGTTTTGATTTTTAATTTACTTGGACCACGACGTCTGGTTTCTTTTCTGCTCCCAGTCGACGATTCAAAGGGTCCAGTTCTCCAGGGGCCAGAAATCCCTGTACAAGGAGAGAAGTTAAGAATAAAGTTATTTTCAATAGGTTCTGAATTACTTCCTGTAGAAGTTTTCCTAGAATGTAGAGAGACTGAGCCCACATGAAAGGACATCTTCCCAAGGGAACTCTATCCTGTGAACCAGGGACTTTGTACTCTTCCCTCACTTTCTCAGAAGTAACTGCGTAGAGTTCAGGAACANAGAAGTTTTCCTAGAATGTAGAGAGACTGAGCCCACATGAAAGGACATCTTCCCAAGGGAACTCTATCCTGTGAACCAGGGACTTTGTACTCTTCCCTCACTTTCTCAGAAGTAACTGCGTAGAGTTCAGGAACAAGTCTCAATCCATCCTCTGTTTTGATCATAATCTATCAATACAACAATCAGTCATTCAATCATTTCAATTGATTAATTAATAATCAAACTACTAACTACATAAGAGTTGAATGATTACCTCATCCAATGCCTCTGCATACTGGGTGACACTTTCCGTGTCTCCCCTGAAGCATCCGTCCAGGATCATGTAGCAGAAGAACAAAGGCCATTCACACTCGATATTGTCAAACATACGAAGTTCCCATGGTTCGTAGTAGAGACGAGTGGGATCCTGGAAAAGGGAACAGAGTTGAGTTAGGGACAAAAGATTCATTTGTATTTATTCTTTGTGTTTACTTCGTTTGGTGTTTTGTATCCATCCCTCAGGAATCTCTTGAGTCCAAAGTGACCTTGTAGTTTGGATACAATTGTCCTCCTTGTAATTTCAATTATTTGTGGATCGTCAACTGCAAAAGCAGGGAATGAAATGACAGAGAGGAGTCCACTGTCAACCTCCTTTGAATTAGATTCACGTGGAAGCATCGACTGGATCAAATATAAAAATAAAAACAAAAAGATTAAAATAAATTAATAAATTGGATGTTATAACTCACATGAAGGACAGCTGCACATTTCTGTGCTTCGTCTGCCAGTACGTGAATGACAGAAGAAGGTCCCCCCCTTGCACCAAAGAGATCCAACTCATTCATTGCTTCCAATGCCGCTTTGGCCATCCCAATGGAACTGGCGTTGAGTTCAGGCAGGCCGTGATTACTCTTGTCTCCACGCTCCCAAATCCCATAGTCCTGTGGAAACAATCAATCAGTAACATAAAGAATCTTTATCTTTATCATATTTTATGACTCACGGGGATACAATAGGCAGACTCAATGTAGAATACCAAATTCTGGATAAAGGCAACTTCATCCAGGCTAAACACAATTTGAAGACCTTTTACACACAAATTAATTTATTTTATTCAGTTGTATGAAGAGTCAGAGTGTATTATCATACCTGATGCTGTCATTTGAGCAAGGACGAGTAAATAGAGAGAAATTGCATCAATCTGAAGATGTCCCCAGTCAGAATCACCAACTACAACTTGTCCTGTTTCTGAACTGTACTTTGCATGGATTGCATCCAAAGGGGACTGGCTACACTTGAACAGTTCTAGCTTCTCTCTTTGGCGCATCATGGCCATAAGCAATCCTCGCATCATCTTGACACAACTCTAGAATTACAAGAGTTAATACTTTATTAATAAGTTCATTATGATCTTTACATACCTGTTCCAGTTCATATGTTTTGGCTCTGTCCTCGTCCATGTCTGCATTCTTCTTGTATGCCATGGACAGTCCCCAGACTGACAGGATAGAATACACATTGTCACGAATCCATGCATGTTTGTTCGTAGCAGTTGCAGGGAACAATCCAGTCGTCGGATCCTATACAAATGACTTCATATAACTTATACAAGTTTAACTGTTTAACTGAATGTGATTTCTTGCCTGGTGTTTCATGATTGTCCTGGAAAGGAGTCGTTGGTAGTAGTCCAACCGAACTCCGGAATTTGTACGACTCCGCATGATATTCTTTAAATTAAGAATAGTCAATTAAATGTTGGAAAATGTTCATGACATTGTTATGTAGTCTGTATACTTACTATGTCTTTTATAGTATTGACCTTTGACCTTGTTCTTCTAAACTGTACATGGTTACTTGTACATCTTATCCTAATTGAAACTGTTACTATTAATCAACTACAGTTAATTAATTGAATTACAAGTAAATCAGATGAATCTTTTATATCCACTCCCTGGACTCCCTCGTCCTCCTGTTCCACACAACACAACCTCTTTGGCTCCCCAATACTTTACACTTTCAATTACTTTATTAAATTAATTCACAATTATTAACTAATAATTAATTAACATTTCATTAAATCATTCATTCATGTCATCACACAAACATAAAATAAAGCCCATGACCCAACTAAATTAAATCCAGCAGTTATCAGAACAATGTTTTCTTTGAACCGGAAATATAATTGTCAATACTTTCTATTCCCATTGGTCCATTTAGACAAAGGATTGACGGAAATGAAACATTTTGTTAATTGCTTAGCAGGAGTTAATTGAGTTGAGCATGATTTGAATGGAAGTGGTATGCGTATAAGGAGTTGTAATTGTATTGTAGCAATGGCAACCCTATGAAGAAGAAGGAGGAAACATTTGTAAATTGAGACTAAAGTCCTCCTCCATTGGTTACTTTATACTCTTGTGACCTTGAGTGTTGAGAATGGTTGATGTTATTGGAGGATTGACTGGACAGAAGACGTCCATGCCCACCTACCCACTCGTCCAGGCAAAACAACCTTCCCTTTAAATACACTTTGTATAACTTTATTCTTTCTCTATTATTTAGTTTTCTGACCTTCCTGCTGCGACTGAGCGTGAGATCATTGACCTCTTGACTGAATTGGTTGAGACACATCCAACAGACTACATGGTACATTCACATCATCCACATCCACACATTCCACATTCCACTCTTTGTTAGTTGGCTGCCCAGGGTATCAAAGAGAGACTGGACAAGGGATTCAGTCCCCTCTGGCACGTTGTCATCGGGGAAAGCTTTGCATTCGACCTCACTTACGAAACAACCAACTGCATCTACGTATTCATCGGAAACACAGCAGCACTCGCATGGAAATGCAACAAATGAAGAAACATCCAATTATTATAATTGCATCAATGGAATTTATTTAATAAATCACCCTCTTATTCATACGCCGTAATGTCTGTTTGTGTATGCAGTGTTCAGTCTTTGGCTGTCCTCAGGAGGGTACCTTTCCCTGGGAATGAACTCCCTGTTGCCTCTGCACCAGTTGCACTGCCTCCATCTCTCTTCTGCCGGAAGTACGAGAGGTCACGCACAAATGTCAGAGAACCAGCCTCGTATTCGTAGTCAGGAATACCACGGGCAAGGGTACGAACGCCTCCTCCTTCTCCTTCACAGCTCTTACCATCCAATCTACCAATCAAAATCAGACCAATGAATTAATACTAAAATTAATTATTTTATTTATTCTACTACACCTGTTCCCAGTTCCCCCAAAGACTCCGATGGCATTGTGGGTGACTGCAGTGTAGGCATCAGACGTTTCTTCCTCCGCCTTGTCTTCACCTTCAGTCCCACTCCCAGTTGGCTCCGTGTAACCAACAGGAGGCACAAAGTCAACCTTCAAACGAGATTTAGAATGGAATAGATTGTAACCAGTATGTCAATTTGAGTGATTCATTTGTTTGTTTTTACATCCATGTCACACTCGATGATGTTGACTGCAGTGCCTGGTTTAGTTTCGAGTACTTTGAGGTCGTATGTCTTGTCATTGTAGCTGATGGCAATTGTGTCACCTGTGGTGAGACAAGCAAAGTGACGAAGGGCATTCTCAAGCATCGCCTGCAACAACAACAAACCTTTATTGACATCTCATCACATTAGATTATTTTGGTTTATAACTTTTACCTTTGGGTTGGAAATGTCTAGAAAGTCCACAGTCTGAGGTTCAAACTTTGAGAAAGTGGCGACTGGAAGAGAAACACTGGCAATGTGGATGAGATCACCTTGTTCCAACAACAAGTTTTGCATCATCTAAATAGACATGGAAGAAGAGTGTTAATAGTCTTATGCTTTATGCTAATTAATAATAAATGAATGGATGTTGTTACCCAGTGTGGTAGGTAGCAGATCCCTTCCTCTGCAATGAATTCCAGCACTCCGCAGTGACTCTCTTTCCCTACTTGTCTGTTGATGAGCTTGAAGAGCATGGGGTAGACTGTGTTGAGCTGAGTCAACTGTTCCAGGCACGAAGGAGGGAGAATGACTAATGGATTCGAATGGGATACATTAATTAATTGGATTGATTTTTATTGTTGATTATACTGTTGATGATACTCACTCTTTCCTCCGTTGTCTATGTTCCCCTTGTCTTCCCTAGGCATCATGGCGACTGAGTAGGCACGGAGTGAGGCAGCGAAGGAGGTTCCCATGTTCAAGCCTCTTTGGATGAAATTCATGAGTTGAGCTGGGTCAGGGCGTTGACCTCTACCACCGAAACCTCGATGTCGGGCAGTTCGTTGCTATAAAGAGATTGTTATAAGAGGTTATCTTGTGTTTATGAGTGATGATTGTTATTACTGTGTTTAGTGTTGGGAGGGGTAATTCCTCCTCATCCAATTCCATGTCCTCATCCCCTTCTGTCATGTTTAATCCAGAAATGGATGAAGATGAATAGATTTGAAGAGTGGATGATTAATTGATATGAATTAAGTGAATAATTTGAAAGTAGTGAGTAGGAGAGACTGGATTGAGTAGATTTGTATAGAATGTTTGTTTGTTATATTTCATGTACTCACCATGGTAGTCCAGTGAATGACTGAATTAATTAATTAAACGATGAGTGGAGTGACAATTAATTAGTTATTGAACAAACAAGTGAAAAGTGCGAGTCACGTCACAAGAACGAAAGAAAAAGAAAGAAAGAAAACTCAAGTAAATCCAAATTGGTTTCTTCCCGCCTTTCCTCCTCCCCCACAGCCACACAAATCAACAGAACAACACAACAAATTAATTAATTAATTAACAACTCTCATCATTCACAGGCTCACCATCAATAAACTCCAAGATGAAACGTTGTTCCAAGCATCATTGACACATTCTTTTTGAACCTGGACCAAATACCTGGAGTCAAATACCTGTCAAGTGGTAATGGGCTAATGAATTTGCAGGTTGATCGCCCGGGTGACAACTTAGTTTCTAAGAAGCTTTTTGTAAGGAGTTTGTGATAATCATGTTAACATATAAGCAACTCGTTAGCAAAATAGCAATTCACAGGTCATAGTAACAATGTAACAAACAGAATTTAAAAATAAAGTAGTCTGTAAAAACCAAAGCATCACACCAAAGGATTCAACAATAATTCTTGACAATTGAAACACCTGAATGCAATGTTTCTCACATTATTTTAAATTGTTAGCAAAGTAACAATTTCTGAATTTATTTTTCCATTGTTCCTGTTTACTATTTTTCCATTTCCATTTGAAGGTAGTTTTTTAATGAATGAATTGTAAAAGTGATTACACGTGTTTTGTTATTATTGATGGATGTTTTCCTTATTCTTGTTTATTGTTATTGTGTGAATTTCCTGTTCATTTTTTATGATGTTGTTTGTGTTGTGTGTCTGTGTAATAGTGGATCCTCTCTCTTCCTCCCCCCCCGCTTCCCGCCACCCCATTCACACTTTCCCCCAACATGAGTTGACATGAGGTCAAAAGTAAAAGTAGTGTCAAGTGATTAATTAGTCAATTATTGTCAATTATTAATAATTATTAGCAATGCACTGTTCTTATTATTGTTTTTCTTTTTAATTCTAATTGTGTTATTGTTGTAATGTTGTAATGTTGTAACTGTTGAGAGGCGCATGCTTTCATTGCTTTCCCTGGTGAAAGCAGTGTTGAATGTGTGGGTATAAATGCGAGTGTTTGTAGGAAGGAATCTGGAAGTTGGAAGGAGACGTCCACACAACCAACCCATAATCATCATCCGCTGTCCCAGTGTCCCACTGTCCAGTCAGTGTCCAGTCCAGTGGGGTCAAGGGTTGATTAGAGAAGAGGTGAGTAGGAGGGATGAGGGTGTTTGTGGAGAGAAAGTGAAATGTTCACTTTTATTAGCAGAGATGATGGACACTATTTTGCTGGAGTCTGGTGACGATAATGTGACAGATGAATTGAGATTTGTAATTGAAGCTTATCAGAAGAGTCACTCTTTCATTTACAACCGACCACTCAACGCTATCCTCATATCCACATATGTACCGCTCTTCCTCATTGCCCTTTCTTCAAACATACTCATCATACTCGTCGTTGGAAAGTACAGGTGTCTCAGGAGGTAACTAATAAATATTATATACTTTACAAATACTTTTACAAATGCTTTCAACAAATTCCCCATAAATCTCTCCTACCTTTTCATAAATCAAGACCTATTGTCCTCTCCACCATCTCCAATCTAATAAGTTTTAGCATCCTTTGGAAGGAGGGTGGAGGGTGGGATTAGTTGAGATTCTATTTACTATTGGGCATCTTTTATTCCTTTACTGTACTGTGTTCAGTGTGACCAACTACTTCCTGGTGAACCTTGCTGTGGCTGACTTGCTTGTGACCTTGATCTGTATGCCAATGGCAGTTGGACAGGCAGTCCATTCACTGTGGCTCTACGGAAGTCTAATGTGCAGACTCACCCATTACCTTCAGGGTAAGAGACGTTTGATGTTATTATTATATAATAATTGGATTATTCACTCTCCATGCCTGAGTGGGTCGAGTGTCCTAATGAGGGTTGTTAATTGAGTGGAGTGATGTGGATGTTGCAGGTGTGGCCGTGAGTGCGAGCATCTTCACCATCACTGCCATGAGCATGGATCGATACTTGGCCATCAGACATCCAATGTCCAGGAAAATAATCAACAAGAGAACAACCAGGAAAGTAAGAACAAGAACAAGGGAGGGAGGGTGGAGAGAGTGGTGGAGAGAGTGGTGCTTGATTGGATGAATCAATCAAGGGAGAGTGGATGGAAGAATGCAGAAACCAGTGCATGGAAGAGTAGATTATGATTGTATTGTGCATCAGTTGATGGAGAAAGTATCTCAACAAGTGCCTCCACATGTCTCTCCATGTCATTCCTTTATTCCAGGTCATCCTCTGTCTCTGGATACTCTCACTAGTCATATTTGCTCCTATTCTACTCATACGGAAACTGGGTGGATTCAAGATTGGACAGACGGAATTCCCTCATTGCATCGAGGTAACAACCCTTGACATCTTCTGACCTTCATAGGAACAATCATCACCAAGGCATTCGTCCATTCATTGAATTGGAGTGATTGATTGCAAGGAAGGAAGGAATCTCTCTCTCCCTTCCGATTCCCTTGATCAGAATCCACTTGATGAATTCATAGAGTGGAATCATCCTCACATTCAATGCAATCAAACTCACCCAATCACATCAATTCAGTCCACGGATTGGCGCCTTCCTCCTCACTGTTTCCTGGACAGCCCTTTTGCTTCATCCACTTCCCCTCCAATTCCTAATTAATCTTTTTTCCATGCAGGAATGGCCTGACAGCCTTTCCAGGAAGTCGTTTGGAACATTCTGCTTCGTCGTGGTCTACGCAATCCCTGGGTTCATTGTAGTCATAGGCAAGGAAGACTCGTATCTCTTAAGTATACTTTTCAAGGGTAACCTTTGACCCTTAAACCTTTCTCTCTTTGCAGCCTACTCACTCATGGGTCTCCGTCTCTGTTCCCGTCAATTGATTCCCGAGTACCAACTGACACAAGATGCACCAAGTCCATCCTCCAGGAACCACCACTCTGCCCACGAATCCACCAACTCAGCATGGCAGGTGAGGAGAAGGGAGAATGGAGGGTAGAGCGGAGGAGTGTGGGAATGTCTAAATATTTATGTAAGAAGAAAGTGCCAATGGAGGTAGGGAGGGAGGGGGGATGGAGGGGGGATGGAGGATGTGGATTGTTTCCATTGTCTTAATGAGAATGTCTTGTGGAGTTGACACTCCCAATTAGGCACAATCATGATGAAGAATAGAGGAAGAGAAAGAGTGAAATTAAACGAATCCACCTACTCCATCTTCTCCTCATTTCAACTCTTTTCTTTTCTTCTTCCACTGCTGAAGAGGAGTGCATGGAGAGTCTAACTTTACTTTGTCAGAGTGGAATCCTACTGGAAGGGTATCATCATTAGTATCATTATCCAAAGAAATCCAATCTAATCACAATCATTCCTACTCTTACTCTTGGTTCTAATAAAACAACGTACCAAAAGGTAACAGAAAAGGGACAAAAGAAAGTCCCCCAGACTCTGTTACTCTTGACGCCCACTTTCCACTTGATTTAAGATGGGATGTTGTGTATGATGTTGTGTATGATGGCCATCTGTAACCACCACACACAGACTCAGTCAAAGTGATTGGGATTTAGAATGATGTGAGAGGGATACGAGGGATACTCTGCTCATCCGGATCAAATAAATTCAAATGTTTACTCCACTGACCAAACTTCCTTGTTCCGCAGGTGTCGGCTGCAGGGGGACGTCTGGTGAGGGAACGGAGGCGTGTGGCAAAGATTCTACTCGTCCTGGCCCTTGTCTTTGCCTTTTGTTGGCTCCCATACTCTGTCCTCTCCCTCATCCTTGACCTCTCTGCAAAGACGGAAGTTGAAGGGGAGACCCCTTCACTCCTTTCCACTCTCTCTGACCTCGTTCCTTTTGCCATCCTCCTGGGTCATGTCAACTCTGCAGTGAACCCACTCCTCTACTGTCTCCTCTCAAAGAACTTTCGAAGGAGCATCTCTGAAATGATCAGACACCCCACGAGACCAGGGAGACCAAGACAGCATTGCAAGGTAACAAAAGAGTCACAACCCCCCCCCCCCCCTCCTCACCCTTTTCCGTCTTTGTTTCCACAAGGACTTTGGATATTGGATAAGTTTCCACTCCATGAATTATGCACTATTCTACAAATCCACCAAAGGAAGGAAAGGAAAAGAAGGGGAAAGAAGGAAGGATTTAGACAAGGTCGTGGGGTCATGGTGCCATGTACAGAAGGAAGGGCCTTTTCCAAGAGTAAATTAATTCTTGTGAAGTTTTGTGTTGTGGGTATGTGTGTTTGTTGTGTTAATTAGTGGGTGTGTCAGGCAACGTGAGTTGAACCACAGACACTCCACTTCATTAGCAACCCATTAGAAACACAATGCAAACCAACTAGATCAACTAACAATCAATAATACTCAATTAACAACTACAGTCACCCTCCTTTTACTCCCCTTTACTCCCCTTTACTCCCTTTTACTTTACTTTCTTTTACTTTCTTTTACTCCCTTTTACTCCCTTTCTTGTCTTTTACAGATCAGGATGACCTTCCGGAAAGAGGGCGTGGTTGGGAGGGACAAGGCTAGTGGAGAACAACTCCCCAACCGACCACCACGTAATCATCATACACCACAACCACCCACACATTCAGTCCCTTCAGAAGAGAGACCAGACAAACCTAATAAGGGACCCCCTCTTCAGGACCCAGGGGAATTATGCATTGTGGAACTCAAGAGTATGAGTTGCAGGGATGGCTACTCACCACCTTCTTCTGGATACTCTTCACTACGTCATTCTACAGATACACTTCCTATCAAGGACTCTAAGGACTCCAAGGACCCTCCCTTCAACACTGCACAGACGCAGTACCCTTTCTTTGGTCTCCTCTCATACTCTGGAGAAGGGAAGAGACCTTCCCCTCCCTCCAACTCACAATCACAACCTCATAAACGTTCTTTGAATGAACTAAAGAAACTACACGTCCCTTCCACCATCTGTGAAGAGTCAGAGTCCAGTCAAAGGTCAATTTGTAGGAGACTACACTCATAAACTATCAAAACTATCCTTTCACTTGTAGTCCAATTAAATGACTCTTATACTCTTCATTCATCTTCACTCTCCGCATACTCACTACTCTTCATTCCACAAAAGTAGTATCATTCTTATGCTGTTTCTTTCCATTATGGAAATGTGTGAGTGATGAGTGAGTGGAGGGGAGTTGTGTCTTGTTCCTGAGATGTTGTTCATAATCCATTCCGAGTTTCTCACTCGATGGGAACATGGTGAAGTTTCCATTCTGATTTTTATCGGAAGAGCACAAAAGGAGTGTCACCTCAGTCTCTACTCTCATCAATCACCTTCACCCAACCAAGCATCATGGGAAGAGGACACACCAAAGAAAGAGACCAACAACACAGTACCCCTTTTGTCCCTTTTACTCCACTAAAGGTACCTTCCCTTTTAACCCCCCTGGGAATGAATTCCTCCATCTTGGAATTAATGGATAGCTGTATAAAATGTTTGTTCAAGGGTGGGTGTTAAAGTATTTGTTGCTATGGAGTTGATACTCTTTACAATTCAACTCTACAACTTGACATTCCAGTGGTTGTAGGTTGTAGTGGTTTGTTATTGTTTTCCCTCCATGGTGAGAATGGTGGAAGATGAAGGATGGTTGAGGGAATTGAATTCCTTGTTCATGTCCTGGATTGTACCATGGAAAGTGGATTCTATGGTTGGATTCCAAGTGGAAACACTTTATGAGCTCCACAGGTCAAAGGACACCAGTTGGATTCGTCTTATTCTTATTCCACTACATAGTTACTGTGATTTACCATTTTACTTTGCATGTTTGTGGGTGTAGTACTTGATCCCTTGAGCCGTGTGTACGCGAGAGTGTTTAGTGAGGAGGGAAGAAGCAGCGGCAGAAGAGAGAGAAATGGCCTTCAAGTAAGGAAGGATTTCCTCCAGTCGCCACTTTTTCTTGCTTCCAAACAGGAAGGAAAACCTTTCCCCCACAGAGTCTGGAAGGGCTGTCTCTGGAAAGTACCAAATCAAAGGAGGAGAAGAGTCAGAGTCAGTCAGGGCAAGACCCTCCAGATGCTCCAACTCAACACAAAGACCTGAAACGGAACAACCAACAACCTCAAGTGACTGGTGAAATGGGAGTGAGTGGAACTAGTGAAACTAGTGGAACTAGTGAAACTAGTGAAAGAGTGAGTCAGTGGATGGTCTCACCCTGGGGGACACTTGTGGACCAGGCAGTCAGGAACTCATCCAGAGGGAACTTCCGGCCAGACTCAAGAATACTCACTCCAAGCTGGCGACAAATCTCACGCTCATTCATGCTCCATAATCCATCACCTAAACAGGAAAAAGAGAATAAAAATGGGGGAAATGATGTACCGTAAATGTTCAAATACAAGATGGGTATCATAATATTAGTGGCTGTGTATCCAAGGAACGAGAATACTTTACAATTTACAATCCAATTTAAATTCCCACAGTTTTTCACTTTTGTTTCTCCTATTAGTGTATTTTCCAGTTTTTACAAAATGGTCCATGTAGTGAGAATAGTGAGTGAATTGGTCTAAAGTTTAAATCTTCAATATTGGCAAAAGAAAACAAGATGAAAAGATTTTGCCAAGTTAAGCAACTTATAGTTACTCCTATTTTATCAAAATGTGGTAGAATAATACTGAAGCCACAGTAGAGTAGTTTTATCAAAAATAGAATCACAAAAGTAAAAAGTTTCAAGTTTTTTTAGTAAGATTTTGTACAGATTAATTTTTATCCTTTCGTTTCTAGAGAAATGAACTTTGAGGGTGTAATCCTATTGCTTGGATTTTAATATTTGTAGTTATATTCTATTGTGTTTGACTATATTGTGTCGTGTTACCTTTGTGAACAAAGAACCAGGTGAAGATTTGTTGTAGGAGAGTTTGAGAGTGGATTCCTCCAAGTTCCTTCAATACGACGTCACTGGGGATGTTCTCATTCCCAAAGGAAAATCCCTCTATAGAGTCCAGCACTTGGGAAAGAGTTCTGAAGAGGTACTCGTCATCCACCAGTTGGACCATCCCTGGACAAACAAAGAAATTAACCCAGGCACCCACCCATGGCCTAGAGTGAAGATTACCGTCTGAGTGGTGGATGGTTTTGATTCGAGAGTGGATGAATTCCTGGATTTCTTGTTCACTGGCTGGCACTGCCTCTAGCAATGTCCCCATCCCCACCCCCCTCTGCCCTTCCTGCAATCCAATTAGAGAGCAATCAGAGGATGATTGATTCTAGAATGGGTTGGTTGGTTTTGCCTGGTTTGTTTCTGGGCCAGTGAGTGCCGTTGGTTGTAGGAGACGAATGATGGTGGTTAGATTTGGCTGTATCCGCTGTAGTTCGTAGTAAGAGTGTGTGAGATTGAGTATCTGTGAGTAATGGAATATCAATAACTGTTTGTTGATGTAGTTGGAGGCCTCACGAATCCTTGTTGGATAAATTGATTCCTTCCGTCACTCCTCCTAATCTCCTCATCGCCCGCTCCCACTTCCTGTGTCATCGGGGGGAGTGGGTCCTCTGGGAAGACGATGTGGTGGGAGAGGAGCAGAGCATTAGAGGTCGAGACTTCCTTCACCTGCCATGTCGTCCCACCACCACAAACGACTGCACTCTCCTCACACTCGCCACGGATCACCAGGCTGGAAAGAAAGAGATAGTGAGGTTTAGAGGCTGTTGATGGTCTGGTGTCTCTTGAGTGTATTTAATCCCCTTATGGATGTGTTTGTCTTACGGTTCCCCCCGGCGGAGTGCCTCTCCCATGTCACTATCCACTTCCAACAGACGGAGGTCACCAACAGAAAAGTCATTCCCAAACACAATAGTCTGTTAGAAATGGAGAGTAAAATAAAGTAAGTTTAATGGTAATTAATATTTATTATAATTTATTAATTTATACCTGACTGCGAGGGAGAAGTTCGTCCAGTGTCAGTTTGGCACTTCCCAGTACTCCCACCAATTCACACCCGAGTAAAGACATGATGAATTGGATGTAAATTACCAATTAATTGTTGATTAATCGAGTGATTATCAATTGATGTGTCTGTGTGTGTCTTTAGTTGGCGGTTCATTGGATCCCTTTGGCGCTCTTACTTTCTCACTTGGCCCAAACACCCAGAAGCAGTCTCTGACAGTCGCAAAATAGAAGACTCAGCCCTCAAATAAAGCGACTAACCTTATGAATCATCAGTCACTGAAATCAATCTTCCATATCAATTTATTAACTTGAGTTCGTCAATTAGTTATGCAGTAATATTACCACACTTAAAAATAATGCAAATACACTTTTAACAATTTAGAATAAAGTCTGACATTTTGAAAAATAATACTCAGTTGAATTTTATTCCCAGAAAACAAAAATAACTATTCATAAATGGTAAGGTTTAGTCTATGGATTTTGTTCTTTGGTAGATAAAAAATTTCCACAATAATTGAATTTAATTTGGATTTTTCTTCAACTACATACAGTATTTCATAATGGAATTTGTCGATGGATCGCAAAATCAAGCGACCATTCCTCACATTTATATCAAACAAATGATCTATTAAATCACCATTACTTTTAGTTGATTGAATTAGGCCAAGCTTAGCTTAATTAGTAGCATGTATCCAACGATATTAATTTCTAATCGTCTATATTATCAATAAACCAAGTTGGCTAGAAACCCATAGGTGAGTTTATTGAAATCATAAATTTCTTTTGAAAAGTTTAAAAATCAACTTTTTTTTTATTTAAATCTTGAAAAGAGTTTGGTCGTGACGGGACTTTGTTTTGCGACTGGGTCTTTGTTTTGCGACTGGGTCTTTGTTTTGCGACTTCCAGAGACTGAAGAGAAAAGAATGTAAATGTATTGTTTGATGAGTGATGTGTTATGTATGATGTGTGAATTCCATTGGTTATATTTCTAAGAGAGTATGTTGAGTATGTTGAAAACTGAAGCGTGAATGTGGTAACTGTGGTAATGTGAGATTGTTTTGTATTGCTTCCTTCCTTCCACCCTCTCTCTCTTCTTCTCCTTCCCTCATTCCCCTTGCATTGATCCAGAGGGAGGGAAAGCAGCAGCAGGGAGAGTGGTTCTTTCACCCTCAATCCATACATGGCTTCCTTACAGTCGCCCTTGGACAGCAGACTTTGACACAGTGGGACACAGTTCCCTTGACAACAGTCACTGATGTGACAGGGTGACAGGGTGACAGGGTGATTAGTGATTTGTGATGGACTGGTTGTCTAAACTTCTTGTCCTCCTGCTCCTACTCCTCGTCTCCTGTCCCACTCATCAGGAATTCCGTAAGCCATCCCTCAGCCTCTTTTAATTGACTTGGATTGGGAAGTCGTAAAAGAATCTTAATTGCGTGGATGGGAGAGGTAACTTTGGAATTGTGGAATTGTGGAATGGCCTCTTAACCGAATGGGAAAACTTTCTTGTGAAAGGAATAAAATGAATAAGAGGAAAGGAAAGGAGAAAGGAAAGATGGAATGGAATGGCTTCACTTCACCCACTCCATGTCCATGTCATCCAATGATCCAATAACATTCTATTTCCAGTTGCACAGGAAGTGGACTCTTGCTGTGGACAACCAGTACATTTACACTGCAATCAAGGGGAAAGGATCGCCATCTTGCAAACAAGGCTCATCACAACAACACAAATACAACAAATACAACCACTACCACTCACTAACAATTCACTCACACACACAACACACACAACCACTACTACTCAATACTTGGCGTAAGAATAAAGAATTCATTTTATGAAGTTATTAAAACTGACTATTTCTTATTCTTATAGGTTAAGTGACATGGACATAGAGTTCCCGAGGGAGCTCCTGAAGAAGAAGGGGTCATCACTCCTCAATACTCCAGACTGGGCAAGAGAGCACCACAGCAGGACCAGAGGGAGCAGAACAGAAAACAACAAAGGAAGGAAGTTTTCCAGACAAATACTACTGGAAATGCCTCCATATGAAGGACAATGGATAGACAAGGACAGTCTGTGGAGGGACCCTCTGTTCCGGATGGACAAAGGGGGCAGAGGGAGGAGAACTCCAATCCACAGCCCATGTCAAGAGACCCTTTGGGAAGGGATAGAGAGGGATATGCCAGATTGGGACTACAGGGACCTCCGATCAGTTTTCAACCAGAGGCAAGTGAAGTCCCACCGTGTCTGACCTCTGTGCTGTATACTATAAGTAGATGTTTTATTATGGTGGATGCATTGGAGCTAGACGAGATGAAGGTCTCTTTGTTCTCTTCCATTCACAAAGTTTGTCTGCTAATGTTCCTTTGGTTCCCTTGGAGGGGAAGGGAGTGGCCTTAATTGCATTCCATCAACTATAAGCTCAATTCCAAACACAATGGGACCAGGCACAACTACCCACCAACTCATCCATCTTCCTCTATCCTCTGATTGATAGTCAATCCTCCATGCCATGTGTCCATTATTATACCCATCATCATATCCAGTCCCTTCAGGGTCCCTTCAGAGTCCCTTCAGTGTCCCTTCCCTCCTATGAAAGAGGGTTGTGATGTGGTTGTAAGAATGAAGGTTTGTAATTTGTGTATAAAAGAGCAACTACTCTACAGAATATGCACAACTCAATTGGGAAGGGAGGGTACCCTTTGGCAGATGTTATTTGATTGTATTGTATTTGCAGGTGCAGTGGAAAGTCAGATTGTTTGGTTGATGTTGGTATGATGGGAGGAAGGGATGAAGACTTGATGAGGATTTGTCTCACTTGGCCTAACTCCCGCATCACTGTCAAGTACCTCTGCATTAACAGACTCCAGGGTAAGGAAAGTAACAGTAGAGTGGAGTATAAAAGTTAAAAAGAGTGAGTATGAATGTATTTTGTATGAGTTTCGTGTGGTGCATTGGGAATGGTTGAATCCCTCTGGAGAGAGACTGAATGACTGGAGTGAGTGGAGTGACTGGAGTGAAGGGAGTAAAGGGAGTTGTACATTTTGACTTTGGTTGGAAGGAAAGTCACGAACAGGAACTTTGTGACTGCACCCACAACTAAACTAATGACTCTGGAATGACCAAATCTTTAAGACATCTCTTCCCTTCCTCGTCCTTTAGAAACAAGTGGGACTTTCTTCCTTCAT
>VNWY01000671.1:0-32589 GCA_009869845.1 Pseudachorutes palmiensis | reverse complement strand
CGGATTATGATTCTATTCTGAAGCGATGGAAACGTGACCTATCGCTCGAGCGTCGCTCTGCACTCCGTCCACACAAGACCCGCTGTCCTTTGCTTCTGGTGGCAGATTACCGATTTTATAGGGAAATGGGCGGCTCCAGTAACAAGTCTACAATCAACTATTTGATCAGTCTCATTGACCGCGTTACGAAAATCTACGAAGAGACCCAATGGAGAGACAAGCCAGACGAAATCGGGTTCGATGGAATGGGGTTTGTAATTAAGAAAATTGTTGTCCATTCCGAACCCACGATGACACAGCACGGGGAGATGCACTACAACATGCACATGGACAAGTGGGACGTTCGCACTCTCCTTGAAGTCTTCAGTCGAGAATACACACACAAAGATTTTTGCCTCGCTCATCTCTTCACTGACATTAAGTTTGAAGGTGGGATTCTTGGACTTGCTTATGTTGGATCTCCACGACGGAATTCAGTTGGTGGAATCTGTACTCCAGGTTAATGCAAAATATCACCTCTAATCCTGAATTGGAATTTTCAGCTCTAATATTTCATTTGTGTTAGAATACTTTAAGAATGGATACACTCTCTACTTGAATTCCGGTCTGAGCTCAAGTCGAAACCATTATGGACAGCGCGTCATTACGAGAGAAGCAGATTTAGTCACTGCCCATGAATTTGGCCACAATTGGGGTTCGGAACACGATCCAGACAACCCTGAATGCAGCCCAAGTGCTAGTCAAGGTAAACTAGATGAACGATTTTCCAGACAACGTTTTGCAATAATAATGTATTAATATTTTATTGAATTCCAGGCGGAAGTTATCTCATGTACACATACTCCGTCTCCGGTTATGATCTCAACAACAAGGTTCCCATCTAAAACAAATCAAATCTAAAATTGTGCCTAACATTAGTTTCAATTTTCAGCGTTTCTCTCCTTGTAGTCTTCGCTCCATTCGTAAAGTCCTTTTAACTAAATCCGAGCGGTGCTTTTCTGAGCCAGAGGAATCCTTTTGCGGGAATTTGCGTGTAGAGGGTAACGAGCAATGTGACGCTGGGCTTCTTGGGACGGAAGATTCAGACTCATGCTGTCGGCCGAATTGTACTCTTAGACAAGGAGCTGTTTGCAGTGACAAAAACTCTCCTTGTTGTCACTCGTGTCAGTTCATGGGGGTTGGGGAAAAATGTCGAGAGGCTCAGTTGGCCACTTGCGAGCAAGAAAGTCGCTGCACCGGAGCCTCTGCGGAATGTCCCAAGTCAGCAGCAATGGCGGACGCAACTCCTTGCGTGGAGAAGGGGCAGTGCAAGCATGGCCGGTTAGGATATGAAACATGATTTAAAAATTTTAACTTTTCCTGTTTTTAACAACTGTGAATAATTCTTTCCAGGTGCATCCCGTACTGTGAGACCCTTGGGAAGCAAAGCTGCATGTGTGACAAGTTGGAGAATAACAACGCCTGCAAGAGGTGTTGTCGGATACATTTAAACGCTACTTGTTTCCCTATCGAGCCCCACGAAACTCTTCCAGACGGAACACCCTGTGTCCAAGGGATTTGTAATCACGTGAGTGGCACTTTAATTCCAACCGTATAAATGAAACTACGCAAATTGTGATTCGAAATTGTGATTTATTTTAGGGAGTTTGTGAGCGCACCGTGCATGACGTAGTGGAGCGATTCTGGGACATAATTGAAGACATTAATATCAACCGGTTGCTAAAATTCTTGAAGGACAACATCATCTTCACTGTGGTTGTGATCAGCGGTGTCCTTTGGATCCCTGCTAGCGGCGTTATCTCCTACATTGACCGAAAAAGTCACAAAGTAGCATTGGAGGAGGACTTGTGGTCTAGGAACAAATCAGATCTGATCCACTCTGCCGACACCAGAACTGTCATTTACATTCGACCCAAATTAGGAGTAGGGGAACACCCATACGGAATCAACCAGTGAACATTATTTCTTCGTTTTGCGGATATTAACTTAATATTTGGATTAAACAACCGTGTTTAATCACTGCGCCTGTGCACGTCCGAGGAAATTGACCTTTGGATTTCTTCCTCTTCTTTCTTTATCTTAAAGAGCCTCTGGCTCTGTTTCTTATGATGATTTCACAGTTATTTCTTTTATTATCAAGGAAGCCACCAGGTGAGTTGAACTCTGATTGAGTCCAAGCAGAGGTATGGTTTGTCCTGAGGCTTAGAAAGGGAGGAATGCAGTACCTGTAAAATCTCGTATTGTGCCTCTCGTCCACTCCCAGTTAACAATTCTCTGTCACTTACATTACAAATGGACGCTGATTTACACAGCCATTTTCCAATTTAATTCAAAAGTAGGAGACACCACCTCCGTCATGGAGTTTGCCACCGTAAGTCCTTTCTATAATAGGCGTTGTCAAACCTTTGACTTCTTGTTAATTGCAGGGAGACCTGGTTTGGTTCACTCCGCTGGGTGGGACTTACGCCGTTCCGGGGGAAGTACAGGAATTCCACAAACAAGGAAATGTACTCACAATCAAGTCCAAGGATGACGTTAATGTAAGAATTAAACTTAAATGTCAATTTTCAGGAGTTATAAATGGTTTTGGCATCACAGGCCGGGGACTTTACCGTGGAAAACAACGGGAACGTCCGAAAACGGACGTCAGAAGCCCTGTTTGATGACATGGTTGGAATGAAGTGAGTTCAAATGGACTGATGATAATGAAGCATTTTTATAATCAATTGTCACTAACTTTTTATAGCGACTTGTCAGAACCGGCATTGCTTTGGAACATTAAGAAACGCTACGCGAAAGGAATGATTTACGTAAGAATTTTCGTCTCTGTGGTGAAGATTGTGACAGTTGGGATTCTTTTAGACCTACATTGGAAGTATTTTGGTGGCAGTGAATCCATACCGAATGTACGAAATGTATGGTCAGCCAGTCGTGAAACAATACGAAGGAAGAGTACTAGGCTCCCTCCCACCGTGAGAATTTTTCCACCTTTATAATGCCTTCATGTTTCACCGTTTTTATGATTTCAGACATCTCTTCGCCATTGGTTCTTCAGCTTATAGCAAAATGGTGAAGGACTCTGCCTCACAAGTTGTGGTCATCAGTGGGGAGTCAGGAAGTGGAAAGACAGAATCAACTAAACTGATTTTAGGGTAAGTGAACAAAATTAAATTAGAAAAGAATTTCCCAGTAAAAGTCTGTACTGTAGTAAAAGTACTGATGACTTATTTTTTTAGTTATTTGGCCCTTGTAAATAAATCCCCTTCGAACTTGATCACGGAACAAATCTTGGAAGCGTCTCCCCTTCTTGAGTCATTCGGAAACGCAAAGACGAGCAAGAATGACAACTCCAGTCGATTTGGGAAGTATCTCCAAGTCTACTTTGAAAGGTAAGCGAAAGCATGGTTACAGCTTGGAAAATGAATGCTGAAAGTATTGTTTTTTTCAGTGGTCGAATAACTGGGGCTCGCATCACCGAATATTTGCTGGAGAAGAGTAGGATCGTCACTCAGTCTGGAGAAGAACGGAACTACCACGTCTTCTACGAAATCCTCAAGGGCCTTAGTCGAGAGCAAAAGGAACTCTATGGGCTCACTTCAGCAGAAAAATATTTTTACTTGAACCAAGGTGGAAACTGCGCTCTTCAGTCAGATGCTTCTGACTTTAATGCTCTCATGAGTGCATTCCAAATCCTTGGCTTCGGCGCTGAGGAAATTGATGTCATCCTTCGTATTCTAGCTAGCGGTAAGCTAAGCTAAACTAAGCATTGATTTCTTCATGATTGAAAACTTTTTTAGTTTTGCACCTTGGCAATGTTTACTTTCACCGGAAGTCGATGAAGCACGGGCAAGAAGGGGTTGAGATTGGATCCGACGCAGAGATCCAATGGGTCGCGCACCTCCTTCAGATTCATCCAGACGGTATTCGGAAATGTCTCACTACAAGGATCACAGAGGCACGGAAAGAACGAATGGCCACACCCTTGTCTATTGACCAAAGCCTCGACTCTCGTGACGCCATTGCCAAAGTCCTCTACTCTTCACTCTTCACTTGGCTCGTGAGTCGTGTCAACCGAATTGTCTTCAAAGGAGAATCCAGGAGTATCAATATTCTAGATATTTTCGGATTTGAAGTTTTCCAGGTAAATTACAATCACACTTAGATTTACAATCGATACTAAACCCTTTCTTAATTGTAGGAAAACTCGTTTGAGCAGTTGTGCATTAACTATGCGAATGAGTCCTTGCAGCACTTTTTGAACAGGCACATTTTCAAGCTGGAGCAACTGGAGTACGGGAAAGAGAAAATAGAGTGGGTCCCAATTACGTACAACGACAACCTTTAGCGTAATCAATCTCCTTAGCAAAAAGCCAATTGGGATTCTGCATCTACTCGATGACGAAAGCAACTTCCCAAAGGGGACGGTAAATAATCCCTTAACATTAGGCCTTAATTTCCCTGCAGAAGGTCAGTATTCCAAATTCTTTTATGGCGAATATAGGACACATCTTTCCTTGAGAAAGCGCATTACAACCACGCCCTGAATGAGTCCTACACTCGTCCACGGATGAACTGCAGCGAATTTGGGATCAAACATTATGCTGGTAGTGTCATGTACACTGTTGATGGATTCCTAGAAAAGAATCGAGACACGCTTAGACCTGATGTTGTCAAGCTCTTAGCTGGCAGTGGGAATCAGGTAAAGGAGTTCAAACACAGAAACATCAACTATTAATTGAATTGTTCCGGTTTTAGATGATTTCTAAGATGTTCCAGCTAACGGGTTCCAGTTCTTCCCGGAGTCCGAAATCCGGTAGATTCGTGACTGTGAAGCCTCGTGCCCCCACTGTGGCCGCGAGATTTCATGACTCCCTTCAAAGCCTGCTTGTGAGCATGAGCAAATGCAACCCTTGGTTTGTCCGTTGCATCAAGCCAAATTGTAGCAAAGAAGCAGGGGAATTTGACGTCCCTGTTGTGCTAGAACAACTCCGTTACTCAGGACTCTTGGAAACAATTCGAATCCGGAAGTTGGGCTATCCCATTCGGCTTTTGTATTCGGAATTTGCCATTCGGTTCAAATGCCTGATAGACGTTCCCAGGGGTTTAGACGCAAGGGATGTGACTCGCGTGATTCTCCGAGATGCCCCAGCTGGCGACTTCCAGCCAGGAACGACTAAAATATTCCTAAGGGAAAGTCTTCACCAGAAACTGGAAGAGAAGTTACAAGACTTGTTTCAAGAAAGCGCCGTTCTCCTTCAGAAATCAATCCGTGGCTACTTGGCACGGAAGCGGTTCAAGAGAATGAAAGCAAGCGCTGTCGTGATCCAAGCTGCTTGGAGAATGAAGCGAGAGAAGCGATTCTATGACGAATTGAAGCGAAGTGCAATCGTGCTCCAGAGAGGATGGAGAAGAGTAAGGCGCAAACGCGTAGAAAGGAAGACGAGGGGGAAAGTCCGTGGTTGTGTTGTCAGCGGTGTGAACCACTTGGAAGTACCGGCTGAACTTGCACTCCTCATTTCAAAAATGGATGGTAAACTTGTCCATTTTTTAATTCTAATTTATTAATTACTTTTTGATTGGCACAGATTGGCATCCACCCCACACTGAGCGAAACTTGGTCAAACTCGTTGGTGAAGTAAACAAAAAGAAAAAGCTGCTGGTCCTCCCTCCTGAAATTGAAACTTGCTCACTGCTCAAGTTTGCCAAAGAAAATGTCAAAAATCAAGTTCTAGGGATGAAACGAGAACCAATTTCAATCCCGTTTATTGCAAATTCCCCACAAGAAGAAAGCGTCGCCATTTTCAAACTTATACTGCGGTAAATTCGAAATCAAAAATCAATCAAAATCAAAATACAAATCCCAACATTTTATCTTCTTTTAGATTAATGAACGACGTGAATTGTCCCCCGTTGCGCCAAATGGCGATTACAAATTACGTAACTCGGAAATGCCTTGATGACCCTGCCCTCCAGGATGAGGTTCTGATACAAATTTTAAACCAAACGGTCATGAACAAAGACGAGGAGAATTGCGAACGTGGCTTCTTCCTTTTGTCCAATGTTTTGAGCGCTTTGAAACCGTCCAGGAGCCTCTTCCGCCCACTGCTCAAGCACGTGTCCGACTCTCCTTCTGCATTTGCGCACCAGCTTCAGCAAAAATTATTGGCACAGTCAGACTCCAAGTTCAGGGACTTTGGACCCACACTTTTGGAATGGCGGTGTAACAAGGTCAAGGCCAATGCTGCCATTACAGTTTACTATGCGGATGGAGATTACAAAAACTTGGAAGTGGACAGTTGGTCAACTGTAGCAGAACTGGCGGAAAGAGCTGCAGAAGTACGACTAGGCGAAGGGAGTTTTGGATGGGCTCTTGAACTAGATGAGAGCGAAGTTGAGGGCCTTGTTTTTGATGTCATTGCCTCAATCGAGTCTCATCAATCAGGTCATCCCACATTCCTCTTTGGCAAGGAGGAAAAGAAAACTCGGAGTTTGGAAGACTTGGCTGAGAGCTATGGCCTCAGCGAAAGCAAACTGAACCGGCGTTATCGCTCTTCAGAGAAAATTTGGGACGAACCTCCTCCACCCAGAAGTATGCAGAATCAATACGATGATGACAAGGCATCCTTCCTCGACGAGCCATCAGAAGGCACTTATGGAACAAACTACGCAGACTCCGACATGCTTTCAATCCGAACTACAGAAGAGCAGAGAGGACGCTCAGGACATCCACGCTTTATTAAAGCTTCGACAAAGCGAAGTTCAGTCACCGGCTCGTACTCGAGTAGGGCTTATATCGAGCGCATGGGCGAAGTCAAGTCAAGTGCTTTGAGCGACACTAGCGAAACACCAAGTTTGGCTTCACATGTTCGTCGTGTCCGCGTTCCAAGTCAAGCCTCAGACGTGGAGCAATTCTTGGATGATTTATTCAGTCCCGTGCTCGATGGGAACTTGGACGATTTGTCAGATGCACGGTCACTCATTCAAAGCATCAAAGGGGGCGGCGAGCCTTTGTTTGCACAGTTTGGATTTTCACCTTCTCGTAAGTACAGTTTGGTGGTATTTCCACATTCACTAGCAATATTTAATTTGAATCTTTTTATGTATAGCTCTGAATGTGCATCCACCAGACTACGGGAACATGCAAAGGGCCTTTCTTCAATCAGCAATGGCTCAAAATATTCAAATTCAGCAGCAACTTATTGCTCAAAATAATGCACTCCAGAAACTTCTTGAGCAGCAACATGTGAGTGAACTCATGGTGAAAATTTAACAATTTTATTTTATTTTCATTTGATAGACGGATGGAAAACCGGGGCCTTCAACTGCCCGTCCTCCAGCACCGCCGCAGTCGTCTCGTGTTGTCAATGAAGGGAACCCATACATTCCACCACCACCTCCACTCCCACCGGATCTTATCGAAGGCTCTCGTCCATTCGTTGATCCCTACGGCCGAGCCAAGACAGTGCGAATTGGAAAGTGGCGTTGGCCACCAGCCGGCCCTGATGACAATTTCACGGAGCTGAAGAAAGGGCAAGAGTCCAAGTCCAATGGTCATCCGAACCCTCCACCTCCACCATTGCCACAAGCAGCCCAAGTCAAAGTGGCTCGTCCGTTCGGTGATGCCGTGGGGAAGCTAAAAATTAGTAGCGAGATGCGCATGAAACTGGAACAAGTAACGAGCATCCGGGGTCCAAGTCCAACAAAAACTGGACGAGATGAAAGCATCGTCCCGAAAAAGCTAGCAGAGGATAGAAAATCTTTGTTGGCAGAGAAACTGGGTGGTGTAGCCCCACCTCCGCCGCCTCCTCCACCAATCATTTCTCCACCTTCATTTCCACCACCGATGTCACGTAAGTATTTCATTTTGGAATTTGAATGAATTTGAATGAATTTTACTTAATTGCAGCCTTTACATCGAACAATTTTACATCGGCAGGAAAGGATGTCCATGATTTTGTTCCACCACCGCGTCCCCCTGTCCAGAAACTTCTTACGCCAAACCACGCCCCTTACTTTACTTACAACAGAGTCCCTTGGGCGTTTCGTTTGAGAAAGGAAGTTTTCGCTCCTGGAGAAACTTCAACGCCACTCTCACTCAATCTAATATTCACCCAGATCATTCGGGATACAGTAGGAGGATCAATCCGGATTTCAGGGTCAGAGAGAGCACGCATGAGAACAATCCTGGACCAGTATGACCTCTCCCTTGGGACTTGTGCCCAGGCTAAATTCAACGTTAAGAAGAGTGTAGTTGAGGTGGCTAAGGGGTGGACCCTTTATTTCGCCAAGATTTGGAGAGTCGAGGTAAGGTTGCAAAACCTAAAACCTAATACTAATTAGTAGGTTACAAGCTGACCCAGTTTTGCTCTACAGACAACAACGGAAGCAAAATACATGGCTGTGAACGGACTGGGAGTTAAATTGGTTAAGAAGTTGGGCCAGAGTTTGGAGGTTCTGGACAATTACGATTACGAGAGGATTTCTTCAGTGTATGCAGAAGGCGGAAGACTTCAGCTGAGCCTTATTACAGGAAACAGACTCAACTTTTACTCTCGAACTGCCGATGATATTGAGCACTGGATCGGGATCTTTGCCAAGAGTGTAAGTTTATTAGAATGCATTGTTTGTTAGCTCTTGGCTCCACCCTTACTGCTTGAGTGGTTAAGCCGTGCTTAATTGGCGGTACACTCTCTCGTTTGTTTCCGCTCCAATTCCACCATAGTTCCTGCGGGCGCACTCTCTTTAATTATTACGACTTGAAACAAGGATTTTCTCCCAATTGTGAAACGATTCGTGTCCGCATTCATCATGTAAAGAAATGAACTTTAGTGTAAGTCACTCTTTCTGTCACGAATGGCATGGAGAGTGTGAATTTGAGACCTGGCGGGGAGCACGAAGCTAACGAATGGCGGACGGAGTTGCGCTAAAGGACTGGCATAGGGCAGTTCGCGACTCAAAGTTCACTAGTCCCGTTCTTCGTCTGTATCTCGCAACCCTTGAGACTGAACGTAGAAAAGAGACTCACGAGGTCAACAACCTCATGTGTGTAGTCTCACTTTATTCCCTAAATTCTGATTTGAATGTTGATTACAGGCAGCTCCACCGAGTCCAGACGATGAGTTGAGCGATGTCAATCATCACCATCAGTCATCGTCACATCATCGTCATCCATCCCCTACTCACAGTCACCAACTCGAACAGGCACCTCCAAGCTCCGATGGGAAACATTCCCTACTTCAATTTGCTATGGAAAACTTTCGACGGGACAAGTAAGACGCTACCAATTGTCTTTTAATTGCCGTTGATTATGCCAATAGTTGTCCACAAATCAATCTTAATCTTTTTAGATTCCGCCTTGGTGCTCCTCCTTCTTCCAATGGATGGACATGGGCTGAGCAAGTTGCACTCGTCAAGTACAGCCAGACGCCAATTGAGCAAAGTCTCCTTCCATTGGATGATGTCAACAATCGCCTTGCGACAGAGTGCTATATGAGTATCATGCGGTACATGGGAGATGCTGGACCCAGTGGAGGGAATGAAATGGAGGCAGTCTACACACTACTCCGGAACTGCCACGGTTCTCCGCCTTTGAGGGATGAGCTCTATTGTCAAATGATGAAGCAAACAACGAATAATAACCGAACGGCACAACGAGGCTGGCGACTTTTTACAATCCTCTCTGCCTACTTTACTTGCAGTGAAGAGCTGAAACCTTATCTCTTCAAGTACCTCGAGTCCGCTGCTTATGACAAGCGAAGAGCCTACCATGGCACTGCTTTGGTTACACTCCAGAACCTTCGGAAGACGTTCAAGTACGGCGGTCGCCGGAATGTACCGAGTGTCGAGGAGATCACGGCTATTACTGCAGGAAGAAATGCAAAGAGGCAAATCTTTCGACTTCCTGGTGGGACTCAGAGAGTTCTTAACGTCAAGGGCTCTACAGTTGTGAAGGTGAGTAGAAAACATAAAGTGAATTACACGGCATATTAAACTATAATTGACTAATCTTGCAGGATGTTATTGAGGAAATGTGCGGACTTCTTAACATCACGAGAGTAGAAGAACGGGAGGAGTTTAGCATTTATTGTATAGTGGAAGGTGACACTTTTACAATGCCGCTGATGAAGGAAGAGTACATTCTAGACGTCACAACGGAACTATACAAAAACGAACAAGTCTTTTACTTGATTTTCTGTCGCTCCGTTTGGTTCTTTCCGTTGAAGTTGGACTCTGAGCCGTACGTCGAAGTTGTCTTTAACCAAGTGGCACCGGACTACTTGGAAGGACTTTTGCTTGTCATGCCGGACGGAAGTCTTCGTGAAGACGACGTGGTAAGGGTCAATTGGCGTTTCTAACGTTAGTTGAATTCTAGCATTAATTCAATCCTTCCTGTTCTAGCACGATGTATCCAAGATTGCTGCTCTTCTTCACCGTGCTGCTGAACTACATCAGTCCCCAACGCTCAAGGAAACCAAGTACCTCCTTCCTAAACCTGCATTGGCTGCGAGGGATGTGAAACCAAACCAATGGGTGAGCTTGGTAGGGGGCCACTGGGATGGAGTCAGGGGACTCAGTGCTGGACAGGCGAAGGCCAAGGTGCTCGGTAAGGCCCTCAATTTTCTATTTGAGTTTGCCATTTACTAATTCTTATACTTCTAGAAATTCTTCATTCATGGCCACTTTTTGGATCGAGTTTTTTCTCTGTTCGACGAATTGTTGACCCTTCACCTCCAGAGGAGTATATCATGGCTCTGAACAAAAATGGAGTTCACTTTTTGGATCCAGTGACGCATGTAAATCCGCCATAACTATTTTTACATGACTTTCCTTATGCTTTTTTGGTTTGTAGGAAGCACTGTCCTTTTCTCCATACAAGGAGATTATTTCTACTCGGAAAGTGAAGAACGAAGAGGGTGTACTTTATCTGGACTTGAAGTTTGGAAACTTGATGCAGCAGCGAATCAGCCGAGTCCAAACAGAGCATGCCCATGAGATTTCTCGTCTCATTCGGATGTACATTTACATCAAGAAGGGACTCCCAACTTAAATAAACGACATCCCCAATTTATAAATTTCATACTTTAATAAAAATCAGTCTTTTCCCATTGATTTTTTTTGTAAATAAAAATTTCGCCCCAAATGGAGCTCCACATTTCCATATTTTTAAGGGTGGTTAATACCACATTTAATGCAAGTTTGTAAAGTTGGTAAACAGCAAGAAATTGAGAATACAATTGAAATATAGAAATTAGCATCCGCAGCTATTGCAGCTATTGCAGCTATTGCATCCACTGCAACCACAGCCGCCATTCCCACCACACGTTGAAATGGCTCTGCTTTGGCACAAGAGAGACCATGTAACGACACCGTCGGCCCACCACTTGCCATAATTTGCAGTTCCTGCTGTCGAAGCGACAGTGCTGAGGTAGATGTAGTCGTCAGTGGCAGTATTCGCTGGATTTTGGCTAGGGTTTCCCCAGTTGGTGTAGGAGATGGGAGTTCCATCCAACCACTTCCAAGTTCCAGAGGGCCCAAGCGGGTCTCTACGACCCCCAGTCACGAGCCATTCAGTCGTTTGCGGAGCCACATTTGCAGTGATGTAGTTGCTCTCTTGTGTGTTCTCAACACTGGCGAGTTCACCTCCGACATCTTTACAAGTTTGAATGCCAGTGATGGGGTCACCCTTCTTTGTAGGAATGTGGTAGCATTTCCCTACTGGACTTGGACCAGTCCATCCAGCTGGGCAACTGCGTTGGGTCCCACAACCGTTGTTACATCCTCCACAGTATTGGTTTCCAGAGTATTGGTTTCCACTTCCTCCGGTTCCAGGAAATGGCGTGGGTGACAAGGGAGTTGGTGTTGGTGTGGGTGTCACTGGTGGGGCTGGTGTGGTTGTCGGGGCTGGCGTGGTTGTCGGGGGTGCGATGGATTTAGATTCACAAAGGACTTGATGGCTATGAGCTCGATCCGCCCACCATTTCCCATAGTTCGGTGTTCCCTTTTCCGATGGAATGGCGTGCATGTACATGTAGTCGTTTATAGCATTGTTCGCTGGGATTGATGCCGGGGTTCCCCAATTTGTGTAAGCGACTGGAGTTCCATCAGACCATGTCCAGGTCCCAGCTGCCCCACGTGGAACCCGGCTTCCTCCAATCACCAACCAGTCCTTGGCATTTGGGAGAATGTTGGCAACAATGAAATCGTTTTCCTGTTGGGTTGGAATGTTTGCCAATTGACCTCCTGCGTTTGTACAGAGTGTTTTTCCAGTTGCGGGGTCACCAAATTGATCCATAATGCGATAACATTTCCCTCCTGCACTTGGACCGCTCCACCCAGTAGCACAAGTATTCTGTGACGTCGAAGGATCCGCACTCAGGAGTACTGAAAACAAAAGAAACACACAATTAGCAATGAGCGGAAGTACTGTTTAACAAACCCTGGAACTGAATTAATTGTTTATAAATACTTACGTAGTACAACACCGGCTAGAATTGTGGAATACATTCTGAAACGCTCGATTTCGAAACCGGTCGATTTCTGGACTTTTTTGATGGCGTTCTCGAGATGGATGACTTTACTCTGAAAGTGTTTGGGAAAGACAGAATGGCTACTTATTCCAGTGCCAGGCTTTTATACTAGTGGACCGAGTGTTCAGTTTGGGAGAAAAAAGGTCAAGGGTCCAAAAGGTTGAAGGGATTTTTAGATCAAAGGGAATGAGGCCAAGTCCTTGAACGTAAGAACCAAACGGTAAAGGTAAAACCTCCGATTATGAGACCTTTTGGACTTCCCATTTAAGAATAAAAAGGTAGAAAATCCATTATTTCAACTTATCTTCAATTCTCAGTATTCTAAACTCGTCCTAATTAACCCATCAAATGGCTATGCTATACGACCTGTAGGGATTATAGAGGCAGTTTCACTCCGTGGAAGCGTCATTTCCTGTCTTATTATACTTTTTATGGACCAGATTGTCCAGTTTGGGAATAGAAAGGTCAAGATCCAGAGGTGAAGGGATCTTTGGTATAAATGGAAATGAGGTCAAGCCCTTGAACTTAAGACTTTTACAGGTGAAAGGTTGGGAAACCTTTTGGACTTCCAATTTATAACAATGCAATGGTGGAAAATCCATTCTTCAATCATCTTCAACAATCAATTATTCTAAACTTTGTAAATATTATGCCCAATTTAAAACCAATTACTTTTACTGTAATTTTAAGATCAAGCATTATTTATCTGCAAGCATTTATTATCAAGCTATTAATCTGAAAAGGCTACACTTTCTACATGAAAACGTAATTTTGAACTCGACTCAAAGGTAGCCATTGCGATTGCACTACTTCAATAATCGCACCGAGTCCACACGGTGGAGATTCTACTGATTTCTCTTGTAGGATTTGGACTTTGGTAAGTCCTCGTCTCTACTTTTTTACAGTTCAACCTCCAGATTCATTTTTTATTCATTTTATCGAGCACTGCCGGCGTCACTAGGTTTCATGACGCTACTGCTGAGTAGTAAAGTAGTTTGAATAGAGAATCCACAGGACTAAAGAGCCTAATACTTTTATGTAGTATTGCTGCTCTTATAGTTATTCCAGTTCGTTTAAGTAAAAGTATTTCTTATAAACAAGATACCAGCTTGGTAACAACTTATTTGAATGTGACATATTTACCGACGTCTCCTACACACCAAGGAGACGTCTAAAAACAGAGAAAGATGAAATTACTACAACGTCCTCTATGTTTTTAGTCATCTTTAGCCTCTGTTGAGGTCAAAGGCATCCGACGCCTAACACTTTTAAACCTCGCGAGGCCATGCATTTGATTCGAAGGAATGGCAGACCGATCGCAGTTGAATCGTTGAAGATGTTTTACAAACTCTTATGCCCACATTTGGTATAAATTACCAATTACCTTGACTACCTTGATCTTTACTATAAACGGTTTTAGTCGGTGCTTTCATATACATATTTGCAACTCCCGTTAAACCCATATGCTTGTACTAAACTTTCAGCTCACTTTTCATGGTTATGGGATGACGTACTAGTGTAGAGTACGTGTGGATGGATTTTTTCATTCATGGAAACATGATCTACTGACGACTTTTAATTCTGATTCTACGTATGCGTATGACTTCCCCTTTCCATCGTGGAACTTCTTAAACTACATGAATATCTTATGAACTTGATGGCTTTTAACCATAACTAGCCATTTCGACAGGCATCTAGTCATGATCGTATCACCTAAACAGAGAAACCAATAAGCGTCCACCTTTGATTGCCGGCTAGCCTCAATAATCTCGACTAATAGCCATACGCCATACTACAAAACAAACCAAGGCTTTTGCAAGACAAGTTAAGACATCCAAACGATGCAACATCTTCCATCTTAACGCCTATACCAAGAAAATTGCTGTGTTGTATCAGGAGAGGTTAGTTTAGACTATAAAGCTAGCTTTGTGCTGTAGCCAAAATATGACGCCATTACTGCCAACATAGTACATTCCCTACCATCGAAGCCTTTCGTTTGTATATAAAGCCGACTCCCTTTGCTCAGTTAGTATAAACTTTTCATTGATCAATCAATACCATGGTCCTACTATGGATTTGTGTTGTTCTATCAGTAATCCCAGTAGCTGTCTTATCCGATAAAGTATTAATTATTGGTGGTGGTCCAGTTGGACTATTCGCAGCATTCCGGTTGCTCGAGAAGTTCAAGGATATTGAGGTCGAGTTGTACGAGGCAAGGAAAGATCCAGTTCGTCCACAAGTCATTCCCTTGCCACTTGAGATTTTAAGTTTACTCACAAATGATATTGCCAAAGCTTTATGGCCTGACGACAGCATTCGAAAAAATTTGATTGGGGCATTTGCCGACACTCAACGTAAAACGGAATTCAACAACCCACTCAAACACATACCGCATATTTGCATCGCAAAATTTCAGAATGTACTCTGGGTTGAGTTGCTAAAATATGCCCCTCGTTTTACCTACAAGTATGAGACGTATACAATTGAAACCTGGAAGAAAATGGAAGCTCCAGGACAAAAATATTCTCCATATAAGCTTGTGCTGGTGACGGCGGGGGCAAGCTCTGGCTTTTCAGAGACCATCCATGATTGGCTCGCTGGAGGAAAGACGCAAGATCCCGGAACTGAAGTGCCAATTGGTGATGGAGTTTACATTGCGTATCAGGCACAGGGTTATGAGACTTTCACAAGGTCAGGTTCCCCACTGAATGAGGCGAAGATCGGAGCCACTGGCCTTGACTACTGTGTCTCCAATCACCTAAAGAACAATGTCCAAATCGTGACATTTCCAGAGGGCGTAACAAAGGAATTTAGAGACTTAGCCCCGTTCAAGTCAGATCCCTCCAAGTGGTTAAAACTGGATGGGAATAAAGGGGGCGTCCAAGTGGGCAAAGGGAATGTATTCTTTGAAAAATTTGTAAAGAAATTGAAAGAAGATTTGAAAGCTTCTGATATTCCAGTCCCAAGTGATTCAGAGATTAGTTTATTCTACGCAAGTCGAAGCAGACACCAATACAAAACCATGGCTTTTGACAAGTGGGCATTTAGACACGATCTGAAGTCCACAACACTCCCTGCCATATTTCTAGGCGACAGTTTGAGTACTTCGGATTTTCAAGAAGGAAATGGCCTCTACCGAGGTCTCACTCTAACGGAGTTCGTTATGGGCCTAATAGAAGCTAAAAGGAATGAAGGCAAAGATCCATACGTTGAACTCGCTGTCGATTGTAACAAGTGGTGGACTAACGTTGCAAAAGCAAGAATTATTCATCCTCCACACTCTCCGTATAAAATAAACTAAGGAATAAATAACAGTGTAAATAATAATAAAAATAAGTACTAGAATAATGTTAAATTATACGGTACCAATACTACAACGGAGAACTACTTAGATACAGATTCAGTCCAAAGGCCACATCAACGGAGCAGAGGACAGAGAGGTCAAAAGGTGTCTTCCCATCGTAGGAGAGGAGGTCAAGGGCATTCCCCCCGCTAGGTTTGTTTCGACCACAAATGCCAGAAATTAACCATTTTTGCCTTATTCCACTAGGGTGAATACGATTTTTCATAACCATACAGCGTTAATAGATTATGATTTGAAATAAAATAATAATGAATGATAATAAAATAAAATAAAAACGCGTGCACGGCCGCAGTCTTTACGTCTTCGCAACGATTGTTGTAATAAGTATTAAGGTTTGGAAACCGCGGATGTATTATATGCACAGCCCCTTAGTTTAGTCTGGTCATCGACACGGTTGCTTTTGCCCGTGGATGACCCATGGGTGACCCCGTCTTCCCATGCATGCATGTGATATCCATCTAAATGGGAAGCGGGAACCAAGCATAAGCAAGCAGAGTTTTTATTTCTTTGTTAATTTAGTTTTGATTGTTTTGGATTTTAAAGTGATGGAGCTGGATAAATCATTTAATTTCAAGGTTGAGAAGCTGATGGGTAAGGGCTCCTTCGGAAGGGTGTACAGGGCTAGAGCAATCGACACTGGAGAACTCGTAGCACTCAAGTTTATACCAAAGGTACCCTTATATTACACTGGTATCAATGTTAAAGTAAATTGTTCATTTGTTACAGATTGCTCATACGGAGAAGGAACTAAAGACCCTGAGACGGGAGTGTGACCTCCACCGAGAAGTGAAACATGCCAATATCATTCGAATGATCAGTTACTACGAATCATCAAAGCAGGCAATGACATTTGAATTACCTCGGAATATGGACGTATCATTTCACTTGTTTTGTTTTTGGGTTCTGTAGTTGATCCTTATTATGGAATTGGCCAAGTGCTCTTTGGCAGATTTAGTTTCCCCTGAAAAGAATTTGAGCACGGAGCAAATTAGACGGATATCTTGCGAAATAACTTCGGCTCTCTTTTACTTGCATTCGGAACGGATTGTACATCGTGATTTGAAACCACACAACGTCCTCATTGGTCAAGATGGAGTAGTAAAGCTCTGTGACTTTGGTTTTGCGAAGAAGGTCGCTCTGGATACTTTTCTTCTTACGTCGTACAGAGGGTATAAGTCGTAATTCAATTCCATTTAAAGGATGACTGTTTATATGGTTTTTAGCACACCGCTTTACATGGCTCCGGAAATTGTGACTGGAATGCACGGAATTATACCAATTGCTTATGACTACAAAAGTGACCTTTGGTACATGACTGCAAATTACTTTACCAGGAGCATCGATTCTATTTTTCTATTTTGGTTAAGGTCACTTGGATGTATTTTATATGAGTTACTGGTAGGTAAGCCTCCATTCTACACTCATAACATCTTTGAGCTAGTGAATATGGCTAAAGAAAAACCAATCAAATGGGACCAGAGGATCACCGGGGACTGTCTCTCATTCTTGAAAGTTAGTAAACAACAGTTCCCATAGGTTTTATGCTTGTAACTTTAACTCTTTCGTCTGCTGTCCAGGGCTTGCTAGAAAAGGTTCCACGGAAGCGCCTTGGCTGGCCTCACTTACTGGACCATCCTTGGATCCGGGACGGAGTCTCTGCGGACAGAAATGTTGGGGAGACTGCACTCACTAAAGCACTGAGCCCATCCCAGGAATTCTTCAAAGAAGCACTGCGGCAGGATATGCAGAGACATGCTGCTGCAGGAGGGTAAGGTATTTACACAAGTGTTATGTAAAAATGTGGCAACTTAACCCACTCACTGTCTTTGACCTTGATTAGCTATTATCCTCAACGGCGAATGAAGGCTACTGGTGGCGAGTTTCTGCACCCAAACCCACATTATAGACACTCAAATCTCGTGGTAGTTCCGAATGGCCATTTCGGAGCAATGTACAATCCATACTTTGTCCGCCCTCCTCCGCCTAAACAAAATCAAATTGGCTCAGAAGCGCAGCATGAAGAAAAACAACAAGTTCCAGAAGTGGGTGATGAGGAGAGTGGGAGTGGGACCGAAGAGCTGAATTCAAGTGAATCCACGATGGAGTCTTTGGATGAAAGCGGAGACGAGAAGGCAACTGTGGTCATTGAATCAAGAATGAGAGAGATTAATCTCAATTCGAGTCGGGATGAAGAGTCTCCAGGAGAGGTCATTGACCACTGGATTTCAGGGACACGCCTTGCTCGTGACCGTGGTCCAATTGAAGAAGACCCAATGGAAGTAGAGGAAGAGTGGCTCGCTTACTTACACAAAACCACGAAGGTTACAATCCAGATTACAATTTACAATTACAATTTGTGTCAATATCCCCACTTGGGATTTTGTTTTCTGCAGGAAGTTGTTCATAATCCTGAAACCCTTTGTGAAAAGTATTCCTTCCGTCTCATTGTCCAGCCACTGAGTAATCAACACACGAGCGTTGCTCTCGTAGAGGCAATTGCATCACTCCTCTCCCTCCCATTTTCACTTGAGGTCAAGAACCCTGCTGCGCTCTGGAAGAGACTGGAAGGAGTCTACTTGGACTCAAGGGTCGTCCCGCGACTCATTTATGCACTCAAACTTGTCGTCATTCGGAAGCAACTGGACAAGGTATCAGCGCATCTTAAACAAATCCCAGATATGCTCACTGATGAAGAATTGAAAGCAATGAGCAAATGCCTGCAAATGGTAAAGTCAATCCACAAATTCTTAAAAGTTAAAGAGTCAATTTTAATTATTTTCAGACTTGTTCTCTCATTCACTCCCAAGAGGGTTTCGTGAAAGAGTTTTGCGACAGCATTTCCGGTTTCCATGCTTATGTTCTCTTTCAACTTTTTCTTCAACTGGACAAGAGAGAGGAAAGACTGACTTCAGATACATTGGCCATCCTCTGCCAAGTCATGAGGACACAACCAGCTAGAGTTCGAATTCTAGAGGATATTTTTCTCGGTAAAAAAAAATAACACACAAATATCGTATTTGTCCCCTTGCCTTAACCACAATTTAATTTTACGTAGACGACGATCACCGTGGGGAACTCTGGCGACTTTTGGCCCATGAAAGTCCAACGATTCAATCCTACTCTTTGCGCATGGTCAGATACCTACTGCTTCATTCCGAAGAAGCAAGAAATGAGTTCATCAAACGAAATTCGAGGAGACTTTGGACTATTGTCAACGAAGCGCAGTCACACACTGATTCTCGGGTTGTAAAAGTGAGTTAAAACTTGCAATTAAAATTACAGCTTTCTTAAATCCCAGGGTGTAAATGTTCTTATTACACATTTCTAGGCAGCGGAATTCACTGCCAATGGGCTACAGCACCTGCGCTCTGTTCCTCCCGTCAACAAGTCAACAACTTGAGGAACTAAAAACTGACTTTTCCCTTGTTTATACATTTTGTATTGCCGTATTCAAGTCTGACAAAAGTTGAACTGCCGCTGCTTATTAATTTATTCCGTCCATATTTGCCTATCATTATTTTGTATCTCATATGAACTTACTACGCACGGCGTGATTTTAAAGTAAACTGAAACACAGTAACAAGAAACACGAAAAAATGGCTTTTGTATAAAAGCTCCGCAAGGTTTGTGAGAATCGCGTGCTTTTTTTTATCTTAAAACTTAGAATTTTACCAGGTAGGTGAGCCAATCAAGGATCAGCTTTGAGATCTTGGGCCTCTTCAGCAGGGCAATCTTCCTCCATTCCTTTTTCTTCCTCACCCCAGTCGTCGTAGCTACTTCCGAACTTTGCCAAAAGTTGGAAGTGGAGGAGGAGACTCGGAGGGGAATTTTCGAAATGAATAGTTCGACGAATAGAAGCACCCAGTCCATAGAGTGTTTCAGAGAAAAGCTTCTCTTCGCGTCCAATTGATGGGCGACGCTCATCTCCGATTTGGTAGGGGGTGACATGGACATGGATTCTGATCCCAAGTCGTGTCAACGTTTCCAGCAGACCACGGGAGACAATCCAAGTGTTCTTGCCTCCACTGTGTCCACCATCCAGCCAGAACATGTCCTGAATACGACGGAGCATGTCCTCAAATGACTTGTCATCAGGGGTCAGTGTCTGGGAAAAAAAATTTATACTTTTTGCAATAATTTTTATTTTAATGTTTTACCTTGAGGTAGTGAAACTCATAAAGGAACTGATTGAGCACAACACAGCCTTTGCTGAAGCCGACTAGACTCAGGATCCCTTGGTCCAGTTGGACAGGGCGAGTGTTGACAGGAGACTTTCCTTGAACTCGGAGTCGAAGGGTCAATCGACTCCCTCCTTCTCCATCTTCCCCATCAACAGAGTCCAGTTCCTCATTGACACGACGAGAGAGTTGGCGGAGGAGTTGCTTGAGGTGAGTAAGGGCCCCGTGATTGGGCGTGTGCTCAGGAACGCCGACATTGTTCGAGGGTAGGAAATTGTCAAAGCAACTATACGTCCGTAGCTGCATTCGACTGGGGCGGATGATCACAACGTGCTTGTCTGGAAACTGGTCTTGCAGTATGGAAGCAGTGTTCTCGAGATTCCACTGGATATGCTCACGGTTGTCAACTTGCAGGTCCATCGATTCAGGAAAGTCCTAGAAATCAATGATACATTTAAAATCTTTGATTATTGAAAAACTGCGTTGTTTTAATCAACTTACTTGTACATCCCCACCAAAATAAACTAGAACACGGTTGATATTATGGTCAGGCGTGGATGATTCCACACCATTGTCAACATAATCCATCTGAAGTGGACCTGCGTACAAGATATCATTTGTTCGTCCATCGTGACCTCGCACTTGCAAGTAGCGTGTCACTCTCCGGGCCACTTCACTCGGGCTGACTTCTGCGTTGACCAGAGGGGAGGTTTCTGTTGTGTCAGCTTCTTGCATTTCACCAGAGTCATCCGACGACGTGGTGGACACAATGACCCTGTGTTAATTAAACAAAGGTTTTTAAGCCATGCACATTACGTAGATAACTTTTAGAGAATGCCCTTACGGTACGGTTTCTTCCTCTTGATTCTTTTGTAAGAAGTCCGTCGTCGGAACAGTAGTTTGGGATGACGAGACAGCCATCAAAAATCGACCCCCCAATCTTCACTCCTTTCTTCTAAAAAGCTGCGTGTATAAAAATGTTTTGACTTTAGAAAACCAGAGTTTGTTTGTTTTAGAGGAATGTGTTTGATTGTTTTGGCACTTGGGGGCATGTCAACATTTTCTTGCCCAACTTCACTTGTCATGTGCGGGACAGTTGCACTGTCGCCTAACCATGTGACAGAGGTCCTTCACCTCTCCCTTGATTTGCTTAAGTTTTGCAAGGACTTCCTCCCTGAGGAGGTTATAGCACATGGCTACAAGACCCAGGCCGAGGAGGAGGTAGACAAAATTAATAATCAACTTGATTTGGTTCCCTTCAAGGTTCCCTGCCTCAATGCTAGTCCCGGGCACAAAGTCACCGAATCCAATCTTACACAAACTGATGACACAAAAGTACACTGAATTGAGATATTCCCATTCCTCCCATTCCGCAAACATGATTGTCCCTACACCAATGTAGCACATGAGGACGTAGATTGAGGCAGTACTCGGAACCACAACGTCCTCCATTTCACCACGGCCACTTGGTCTCATCGCCACACCACCACCTTCGCCAGACTCGGCACTGGAAATTGACGAGTTCCTTGAACCTACTGTAAAATAAAATAAAAAACGTTGATTTAGTAACAAAGCAAATGATAATTATTGAGAAAATGAGTCGAACCAAGTTTGCACGAGTTGATTTTGATGTAGAGCCATTTGAACGCCCTGGCCAGAGCTCGTCCCATATTGAGAAAGTAAAGAACGTAGAGAGGTATTCCAATACAAGCATATAAAATAGTAACTACTTTGCCCCAGTCTGTCCTTGGTACGAGATTCCCGTAGCCAATCATAGTGAAGATGGAAAGTGTGAACATGAGCGCTGCTGGGAAGTTCCATTTCTCCTCGATTGTACGACCATCGTATCCATCTTTCACTGCTTGCACCACATCTTTCTGCGAAAACGAAAATCAGCAATTTCCTGGAGAGTTGTGATACAGTAATTTACCTGGAATCTCTGGAGTGTTTTATTGGCTTCTGATTCCCAGTATTCCCACTCGGTTTCATTCTTCTGGGAATCCATGTAGTTACCTGATCATCCCAAAATTAGTTTCACAGTGAATTGATTTTTTTTAGATATTATTACTGAAGAGATCATCGACTGTTCTCATGCGTGTTTTCATTAGTTCCTTGAATGCATCGTCCCCTGTTGGATTCCCATCTGTCTCGATAGCAATGAAGCAGAAAGCACCAACGATCGCATAACCCACAATCACACCACCAACACCTACTTGAGTGCACATAAATGTCGCCACAGAACGACAACAGTTTTTCAATTTGGTCCTCCCTAGAATTGGTTCGCCACCACTTTCCAAATCGGCTCCGGTTGAATGATGGTGGTGATGATGAAGAGTCCCAGTAGGGAGACGACTTCGGTGACTACCAGTTCCATACCCACTACTGGCAGGGCGACTTCGGACTGAAAGGCCACGATTCATTCCTCGCCCTTTTCTCGAAGCCATTTTAGACTCCGTTCACAATGTGACTGTGACTGAAAAACTACTTAAGTTTTGATTAATTTCAACTGACTAGAAAAAGAGAAACTTATTGATTTGTAGCACTCCTTCCCCTGTGTTGAACTAAAGACAGGACAGGAAGTCACTTCTCATTATGAAGGCATTTGCAAATGCCATGTTCTGTTTATTTTTAACTTTCAAGAAGAGATTTTCTTGAGCGTGCAATGCGGAAGCGCCTCATCTATCTCAGACTACTATTATACTATCCCTCCTTTTAGTTTTTAGCAATGGAGCAGCAAAGGAAGAATCCACCTAATCAGAGATCTTACGAGCAAAGAATCTAGAGATCAGGTGTCAGTTACCACTCCCCTCTGCCAAATACTCTTTAACCTCAATCACTCACTCAAACCCCGAATCTTGAAATCAAATCCAACCGACATGATAGATATTAAATTCCTCCTTCAAAGATTTAATGACGGAAACGGAATGATGACGACTTCTTTAGCTAAGGAGTTTGAGATGTCTGAAGTGTCTTTTGACCTCATCCCGTGGATAGGGCTTGAGGGCTATGCAAGTGGCAATCTTCTCAGGCTCTTCGATCCAGAGCTTGTGGGTGACACCGTGTTCTGCCAGTTTGGCTGCCAACGCGGCCATGGCCTCGTCATCGTCTGCCCCCAGTACTACTTTATGCATGGAGTCCAACTGGTCTAAATAGGCTTTGGTGACTGGATCATCTTTCGTTAACTCCAGGATTGCAGACACTGCATGGCACGCCTGCGCTGGAAAAGAAATCCCACTCAAATGAAGCAAACAAATTCAGAAATAACTAATTAATAAGGCCTGACATGCGGAAGGACAATACACTTGACAGTGACCTTGACCCCTTTTGACCTTTATGCAGGCACCAGTGAATATCTTCCTGGTACTTCCTCCGTGCCCTTTAAATCCTAAATACCGAGTACCCCAAAAGTGCCAAAACAATCCAAAACTTAAGGTCAAAAGGTGAATGTTAGTTGATTCAATTTTGTATGATTTTGACAGGTAAAATACTTACCGACGAGAGCTCCAAGCGGCCACTTTAGCACAGTTTGTAGGTCTTTTCGGACGATCACGTACTGGACCAAGCTCATCACTTGACCTCTGTGACCTCAGTTAAATTAACTCAACCCACAACAAATCTGATTTCTGGAACGAATGAAGCGGCTTCTTCTGGCGCCTGCCTCCTCACCGGCTCACCGTTCTCTCAAACTTGGGCAAAATTGACTTTTCCAGATTTAATTTAATTAAAAAGCTTAATTAACTGGCTCTAAAACTAATTAAAAATTATTTCGACTTGCGCTTCCCTCCACCGCTGCTTCCAGGTCTCTGCCGTTTCTTTCCTTTTCCTTTTTTCGCATTCTTTTTCAACTTTGCTTCTTTGGCACGTCGATTCTTCAAGATCACTTCCGGTTTCTTAATTTCAGTACGGAAAGGCTTCTTACGCTCTCGACGTCCACCAGAATGGACCTGCGGTTTGTTATTACTGAAGGAAGAACCCTTTGCGACAGGAGTCCCTTCGTCATCCCCACTGTCGTCCTGCTGATGATCGACCTTGCTCTTACTCTTCCAAGTCTGGTATCGATTGCTCTTGTAAGAAGCAGAGATCCAAGCACCAGACTCTGTCTTGATTTTTTTTGCTCCGTTCTGTGCCAAAGGTCGATGGAATTTTAGTCTTCATATATGGAACTTTGTAAATAAAACTGGATTGTAAAGTTTACCTTTTCACTTGTCCCAACAAACTTTTTCTTCTTACTGTCCCAATGTACTTGTTTCCTTTGGGACTTGAGGATCTCATTGTCGTCCCCAGTCAAGTCCATCATTGAGTTCTGGATTTGCTGGGTAAAGTTTAACCCCGGTCCAACAGAGAGTCTGAAATTGTAAAAATATGAAAACTGTAGGATACAGAAATTGAATTTTTTATATAAACTTACCCTGTTTCTGTGTGATAGTCAGAAGGCAAGTAGTTGATAAAATTCTCAGTGTCCTTCGTCCCTCCACCCTTTATCGACTCATCCACGTCCATCTTGGTGGTATTTTGACGAAACTTGGCAATAACAGCTTGGTCGCGTTGACGCTTTTCCTTCATCACTTCATGGCTTTCATTCAGGGAAGAGTTCCCTCCTTTCTTTGTCGCAGCAATCTCAAAAATAGTCTAGAAGTGACAGGGATGACAGGAATGAAAAAAATTCAACATTTGGCTTTTGTTTATCTTACACTCTTGGGCCTGAATGATTGTATCTGCGAGACAAGAGCGTTGATTGGATCCGGTTTGTAGTGGGGGAAGAGTCGAGCGTGGATTGGAAGGGCAGAGACCACAACTCCTTTCGCCCTGCGATTGCTTTCGACAGAAGCTGCCGGACGACTCTTGATGTACTGGAAGTATCCATTCTTGCTCACCTTGCCTAATTGGTCCTAGAAACGCAATCAATTCCTTACACTTATCAATGGTTGTCAGTGGGTTGGGTATTTTTCAATTTACCAATTCCGTTCTGGATGTTTTCTGGAGAAGATTACTCAATGAATTGGCTTCGTTGTCAATAAATTCCTGAGGGACACGACCAATAGCAGTCCCGTCAGATCCACCGTTGAGGCTCAAAGGCTTGGACAGGAAAAGGTGAAGGTCAAGGAGATAAGCAACTTCATCGGGAGACACAATGGAGTACGAAGTTCCAAACTGCCCGGCACGAGCCACTCGACCTGAAAAATAATAATAAAAATAAAACAATCCAACCGTTTGTTACGCTTTTTTGAAGCTATAAATCTTACCGACACGATGCATGAAGAGCTTTGGCTTTGAAGGAAAGTGGAAATTGATGACATTGTCAAGCAGAGGAATGTCCAAACCACGAGCAGCCAAGTCAGTGACGATGAGAATATTTGCACGACGACACCTGAATTTATCAAGGGAGATTTTTCGAGCGCTTGGATCGAGGCTGGAGTAGATGTAAGTGCTAGCGATATCTAGCTCATTGAGAAGCTAAAAAAAGTTTTGTAATTTCTTAATTATGACCTTGCAATACTATAGTGTAAAAACAGTAAGCAGCTTACGCTGTGGAGGTAATCGACATGATACTTGGTGGCTACAAAGATGATTGTTTGCTCATATTTGCAGTCGATAATATTTCGTAACAAGTACATCAGATGGGTAATTTTGTCCTCAGAACGGGAAGCCAAGTACACTAACTGGAGGTTCTCCGACAACTTTGTCTCCATATCCAGTCTAAAAAACGCAGAGTTGAAAAACTCGTAATTATTTCAACTGATTGATTATTTACCGAATGAGGGTTGGATCTGTGAGCCCCGCTTTTGTGAATTCCACAAGAACTTTCGGCATTGTAGCCGAGAAAAGAATGGTTTGCCGATTCAACGGCAGCCTCTGAATGATCTCATTAACTTGAATACCAAATCCCATTTCGAACAGCCTGTCTGCTTCATCAAAGATAATAGTCTCCACTCCATTCAGCTTCAATTCCATTTCTACACAGAGATGCATGAATCGCCCAGGGGTTGCAATCACAATCTGGGGCTTGGAATGAAGGAGTTCAAACTGGCTGTCCATTGAGTCGCCACCAAGAATTGTGATAATATTGACCGTGGGTGTCAAAAACTTGCTCAGATCCCTGGCAAACTTGTAAGTCTGTAGAGCCAGTTCTCTCGTCGGCGAGAGGATAATTGCTTTCGGGAATGCAGACGCCTTTGAGGAGCCAATCTCCACCGTTTGTTGTTCCTGCGTTAACTTCTCCAGGAGTGGGACGAGGAAGGCGGCTGTTTTCCCACTTCCAGTACGAGCCATGGCCACAACATCTTTCCCAGTAAGAAGCAGTGGGATTGTCTACGAATAAAATGAATGTGTTAGAGCACCAGAGGATACCATTATTGTAAGGTTACCTTTCTCTGAATAGGAGTGGGCACTTGATACCCTCTTTTGAGGATCCCCTTCAGCACATTGAAGCTCAAACCCATTCCCTGGAAACCACCACTGGAAGCCTTGGTTTTCTTCTTCTTTCCTTTCTTCGTCCCAGCCCCTTCGTCGTCCCCACCAAAGTCAATGACCCCGTCATCACGTTCTGTGTCCATTTCCACCAATTAATCACAAAATTCAATTAAATTAACTCCTCACAAATTAAACAAAAGTAACTTTTAAGTTTTCGGTATTCCTGACTGACTTTTCGGCAGCACAGCACGTGAACTTTAAATTACGCGCCACTTTTCACCAGGCTAAGACATGGGCATTTTCCATTTGACCTCATTTGACCCCTTTTGACCCACAGAAATCGAAATTGCATAAAATGGAATAAATTATGTTTTACTCATATAAACAATTACTCTATCGTAATATAAAAGAAGAAATGAATAAAGTAGAAAGCTTGGATCCATTTAGTGATGCTATTCTGGAGTGTTGAGTCCATACTTTGCCTTCATCTTCTCCAGCTCGTCTAGTTTCTTTTCAGCATCCAATTTCTTAAACGCCTTGGTAGCCTGGTAATAAAGGACGACAAGGTAGCGGTTGCAGACGTTGAATCCAGACAAATGGTCACAGGCATTTTTCGCGTCAAAAATGTCTTCATAAACAACAAATGCAGTTCCCTTCGTCTCTGGAGTATTTCCTCTACAAAATACAAGTAAAATTTAGCCAAGCTTGCTGATTAACTTATGAAAAGCAGTACTTACACTCTGATTTGACGAATTGCTCCATACTTCCCAAATATGTCGTACATCTCCTCCGCTGAGATTTTGTATGGCAAGTTACGGATGTACAGAACTCGGTTAACTTCTGGAGGTAGCCGCACCTATAAAGTAACAGTTCATCGATTAAATCAACAGTTTAATTGAATGTAAATTGCAATCGCAATCATTAGAATTTAAAGTGCACACTTACATTTGCTCTTCTCTGCATTGCCATTGCCATCTTGGACAAGGACTCTGACTAATTCGATTTCTTGACTAAAGAATCTACAACAAATCTCTGCTTACCCGGGTTAAAGTCAATTAAAATTGACCGATTTTTTAAACAAAAATTTTGACTTTGAAAAGTGCAAGCGACCTTGAATTTTGAATAATAATTTGAAGTAAATCCGCGTGTTTCTTCATAAGGAAATTGAGACCACCGCCTCAATTACTTAAGTTGCAGCACTTCAGAAGTAGTTTGATGAGGGTAGTTAATTAGTATAGTTTATGCACTCTGACCTGTGCTGACCTTTGACCTGATGAATAATCTGTCACTGACAATTAAATAACTTGTCTTTTAGGTTTGTTTTGATTATTTTAGAAGTAACGTGTGAGTGCCCTCTGGCGTGGTTCTCTGGATACCCTCCACCACTGCAGCCATATGGCCAGGCACTTGGATTTTTCCATTTGAGGATTTGGATTACCGGTAATTAAAGTTAATTTATTGTTCCAATTAGTTGAATTCCAATTGAGTGAGTATGAGTCGTTTCTACGCACGGGGGTCAGACTCCGAATCGGAGTCTTCCTCTGATGGCGGCGAACCACAGATCCAAAAGCCACCTGTCATCACAACTGCATATGACGATGTAAGCACTAATCGTAAACAAAACCTTAATTAACGATACTAAACTGCAGTTCTATTGTTTCTAGTTGAGTGAGAGTGAAGAGGAAAGTGGGAAGAGGGTCGTTCGATCGGCCAAAGAGAAGCGCTATGAGGAGATCATGGGATTGGTTAGGAAGATTCGTAACTTCCGGAAGAACAATGACATGTCCAATTTACTCGACTGTAAGTCTACGTCCAGATTAATTGATGTGTAGATACGTTAATCAATGATTCAGATGCGAAGCCATAGTTTGGATGCATAATGTAAGGTGGTTTGTTTATTTAAATCCGCAGGTTTTGAGGACTTGGTGAAAGCACATCAGAAGGCACTCCCAGTTATTGCAAAAGAAGAGAAAGGAGTGACGCCGACGTTCATCTTGCGAACACTCGCCCAACTCCAAGTATTTGTGGATCAGCAATGGGAGAACAAGAAAAACAATGCAAAGAACATGTCCAAGAACAATGCAAAGAGCTTGGGAACTCTTCGTCAAAAACTGCGCAAGTACAACAAGGACTATGAAGAGTCCCTTGCTCGATTCCGAGAGAATCCAGAGTTGCTGGACGAGGATGAGTTTGATGATGAGAAGGAAGTAGAAGAGAAGGAAGCCTCCAGTGAGAGTGAAGATGAGCTGGAAGTAAAAGCCAAAGTGAAGAAGGTTCCAAAGGCTCCCAAGGTATAACATACCCAAATAAGAGTCAAAGTGACCAAGGTGATGTTCTGATTCGTTTATGATTCTTCTAGGACGATGGTGATGACGATTCTGACGATTCTTATTGGGCCTCATCTGGATCCGAGTCTTCCAGTTCTGATGATGATGATACACAGTATGCTTCCATCCGGGAAAAGTTTTTGAAGAAGCCAGGCAAGAGCGATTCCAAGAAGGATAAGAAGGAGGAAAAGAAGCCACGAAAGGCAGCAGCCAAGGTGGCACGGAAAGAAGAAGTGGAGGACGATGGGCCAGAATGGGAAGTGGTCAACCGCGGTGCAATTGCAGAGCGTCCCATCATGTTCCAAAAAGATCAGGAGATCACTACACCTGTGGTTGTCAAGAAACTCAACGAAATCACTGCAGTTCGAGGAAAGAAGGCAAGGGAGTTTTTTTTTTGCTGCTCAGACTCACTCCATTAACAATTTTTTTTTTATTTCTTCCAGGGTACTGACAGAAGGGAGCAGATTGACCTCCTGGTTGAGTTGGAGTCAATTTCCAAAAAACACGATCTGGGTCCAGCGGTAGAGCTCAAGATTTCTTTTTGCATTGTCGCTGCTCTCTTCGATTACAGCATGAAAGTGCACGAAGTCCAGAAAGTTCAGTACTGGCTCCGACTCCTGACCAAGACCACCGACATGCTTAATTTAGCCAAGGAACACAAAGACACAATTAAGGTTTGCTTTATATTCATTTCTTCAGTCACACCGTGAAAATCAAAATCTGTCAGCTCTACTCTAAATCAATTTCTGTCAATTTCTAATATTCAGATTGAGGAGAATATTCCCGAGGATGGAGAAGAGCTTGAGAAGTCTCCATATAAAGTCCGTGGATGTATCCTTACAGTCTTTGAGCGATTGGACGAAGAATTTCTCAAAGTTTTGAAGGTCAGTAACGACATTACAATTTACAAAAGACTGGATTCATCAATTATTATTTTTATTGCAGGAGTTGGATTCACATTCCTTCGAGTATGTAGAACGAGTTCAGGACGAGCGGAAGATTTGCGACATGCTGGAGAGTCTCATTGCCTACTTGGAGTCAACGTCTGCTGTGAATGACCGTGGTCTCATGTGCAGAGCTTACTTCAAGAAGATTGAGCACATTTACTTCAAGTTCGATATCCGCGTCCTCAAGAAACAACGAGTAAGGCAAATTAAAAATATTTTTTTTTTATATAAAATAATTTTCTTAATTTCCGAAAATATGCGCTCAAGGAAAGTGTAATGGGATAATTCAATGTCCCATTTCACAGAATGAAAGTGCAAAAGAAAACAGACATTCAGATCCCAGAGTTTTGTTGAGTACTTTTCTCTGCTGCTTAGAGTGTCCACAGATGCATTTTCAAATCAAATTACTTCTTAGAACTTGTGTCTAACTCGTGTTTTTATTTCTTCAAGGGAGAGTACAAGGGTGAGACGACCGTTGACACAATGCATCGCTTGGCAGCTTACATCTATGCCAAGGATACAACTGACCGCCTCCGAACCCGAGCCATTCTATGTCACATTTACCACCACGCTCTTCATGATAACTGGTTTGAGGCCCGTGACCTCCTCCTCATGTCACATCTCCAGGAAGTTATTCACCACTCGGATCCACCTACTCAGGTTAATAACTTCCAAAAGACCGAATTAAGTAATGAACTTTTTCGTATATATAAAGTCAACTTGTATGATTTCTTTAGATCATGTACAACCGAGCGATGGTTCAGCTTGGTCTCTGCGCCTTCCGTCACGAGTCCATGCAAGATTCTCACAACTGTCTATCTGATCTGTTGATGAGTGCTCGTGTGAAGGAATTGTTGGCTCAAGGACTCATGCCTCAGCACCGTCACGACCGTACTGCTGAGCAGGAGAAGGTTGAGAGGAGCCGTCAAGTGCCTTTCCACATGCAGCTGAACTTGGACGTCATTGAGTGCGTCTACTTGGTCTCAGCCATGCTCCTGGAAGTCCCTTACATTGCTGAACACGAATTTGATGCCAAGCGAAGACCCATTTCCAAAACATTCTACCATCAACTCCGTACACTGGAGAAGCAGAGCCTAACAGGGCCTCCGGAGTCTATGCGAGAACATGTAGTAGCTGGGGCAAGGGCGATGAAGAAAGGGGACTGGAAGAAATGCTACAATTCTCTTGTCAATGAGAAAATGGACAAGAAAGTGTGGAACTACTTTGGCATTTATGAACAGACAATCGACGACAAAAAGTATGCAGCAGAATCATCATTCTCCACCGTTTTAACAAATTAATATTTGCTTTCTTTTAGGGTTGGGGTCAAGGGTTTGATCGGACGAAAGGTCAAGGAGGAATGTCTCCGTACCTATTTATTCACTTACTCTCATGTCTACGACTCAATCAGTCTCCCTCGGCTGGCAGCCATGTATGACTTGGAAGACTCACAAGTCCACTCAATAGTGGCCAAAATGATCATCAACCAGGAGCTTATGGTGAGTCACCAGCTGGGGACTTGAAATAGGCAGAAATAGAAAGGGTCAAAAGTAAAAGCTTAGTTGCTATATTTGTCTTTTGTTTTAATCCTTTCAGGCCTCCATGGATGAGCCTACAAAGTCCATTGTTCTTCATCGAACTGAACCCTCTCGTCTCCAATCTATGCTTCTCCAACTCTCTGACAAGGTTAGTCATCCACTTATGAGTGAAACTCTCTTGTTCCAATGACCCTTGACCCTTTTCATGTTTCTATTTTAGGTGAATATTCTCCGTGAGACGAGTGACCGAAGTCTGGAGACAAAGATCCAAAGTGGTCCCGGAGCTGCTGGTTTTGGTGGTGGTAAAGGAGGTCAGCGCTTCAATCGTAATCCTGACTGGAAGGGTCGCCGTGGCGGTGGTCAAGGAGGAGGCCGTGGAGGTTACAGCGGAGGCCAGGATCAAGGTCAAGGTCGTTATGGTCAAAGTGGAGGTTACAATGGAGAGCGGAAGAGCAACTATTCTAACAACCAAGAGCACAGGGGTCAAAGGACTCGTCAGTAGTGCTGTTCTTGTGTTCTTCTCTGGTGAATGTAAAAAGTACATTTGGAATTAATAAAGTATTCAACAGTAACATCCTGTGAGTGTACAAACAGAGGGTGGTGATTGAAGAAGAGCAGAGGCCTGGACATGACATGGACAAAGGGGAGAGGGATGACGAATGGCAGGGACGATGAGCTCATGCAGAGAAGAAAAGCTTTGGGGAACAACAAAAAATTTATCTTTTCTCAGAGCCCAGTTCACGACCAAGTGTCCAAGAAAGTGGTACTCATCGTGTCATATCACTCAATCACAACATCAACTTACACAAAATACAACACTTTTTGTACTTAATTTGACCTCAGCAACCCTAGTTTACACGATGAGGTGACCATATTCTCCATACTCTCCTCTTTTACCGTTATTTATAGGACATTAGTGACATGGATGTAGGAAGACCAGGCAGGTCAACGAGATCAAGGACTGGACATGTCTGGTCATACTGTCCTCAGGTCATGTTCCTGGTGCTGCTTTTCAACCCCCTGATCCAGCATGCGTCTGGGGACTATCAGAACAGGCTGGGGAAACAGCGTGAGTACCCTCGTGTTTTTTTTTATCTAATCTCTTAAGATAAGGACCTTTAATTGTGTTTGTTGTCGTGTAGCAAGTTTCATCAGTCTATAAATTAACACGCTCTTTAGGGACCGTCCATAAATGATGTCACGCTAAAAATCGATTTTCTGGACCCCCTCCCTCCCCTCTGTCACGCAGCTGTCACGCTGAAGCCAAACCCCCTGCCCCCCCTAACTGTCACGTCAC